>MU228010.1:1483580-1503826 GCA_018584345.1 Thuja plicata | reverse complement strand
TCTCTCCCCCCATCCCTCCCTCCCCTGCCACCACCTCTCCCTCCATCATGGCCTCCCCTACCATGCCGTACCCATTGGGCCATCCTCATAACAGTCCTACGAATAGGACGTGAGACATCTGTCAATGCAATCGGTCGATGCTGCAACCAATGGGCGTCATACTGTGGTGTAGTGCCTGCAAAAGACAAATTAAACTATCAATACCATATCGATAAAAACATAAGTATCAAAACAGGATATGAGCAAGAACCAAGAGCAGAAAGGAAGTATATAAGAAATCAGAAACAAGACAAACCTAGGTCTACAGTGGCAGAGCGCCAGGTCCATGCCACAGGAAGTAAACCTAAAAACTTAGTGCAAGCAGCATTAAGTGATACTACAGCACCCCAAATAGAAACATCCCTCGACCTCCGAGAAAAGTATGCATATGAATCAGATACATCCTTCTGCTCCCCAAACTGGCGCAACACCCTATTGGTGTTGTGAAAATCTATCATATGAACATGACTGGTCACGCTACCAATCAAGTATCTCTGTTGACGATAGAATGGTAGATGAATATCCTCTCCATCCCAGATGGGACAATCTCTATACGGCCTCCATATGAAATAAGGGATCATATCTAACTACTGTTTCCAATAAGACAAGTGACCCATATGCATATGTACAATGGCTCCATCATACATAAAGACATATGGCATATCTGCTGGAAGATCACGGGCACCAACAGGATAACATACGACAATATGCTCCCATGCCCAGATCTGCAAGAGAGTAGCACCGCAGCCGAGCGACTTACCATCAAGGTAAGCTGCATACAACATGTGAAAATGCATGTGGTCCAACATGCATGGACCCCAAGCAAAGACGGTATGGTCCCGGACCATACTCTGCAAGACACTACCAAAGTCGACAAAAAAATCACGTTGTCGACGATCAGGGCATAGAATCCCACATATCAAACTACCCAGCAACGTGGACAGTCTATCAAGGCCTAACCCAAATCTAGACCAAGGAATGTCATAGTCACCAGCAAGTTTGAGCTGATCTCGGGGCAATCCAGAGAGCTCGATCAATGCAACAACACCAGTGCGTGTGGAATACTCCACAAGCTCGCCCTAGATAGGGAGTTGGAGGATGCGATACACATCCTCCAAAGTAATGGTACACTCCCCGGTGGGTAGCCAGAAAGTGCACATCTCTGAATGCCATTTCTCTACAAGAGTGGAGATCAGACCCCTATTGATCGATCTCGGGCATATAACATAACTAGTACAAACCAAGATCACGAAGCACTGACCTCTCATCCTCGGTCAGCTAAAATTGATAAACGAGTCCCGCCGGTCTGGACTCCCTACAACGCAAGATCCGCCCAGTGAACTGCACATAGATTAAAAATAGAAAATTATCAGTTTTCATCATTGAGGAAAGTAACAGAAGCAAGAAAAAGTAGATAACAGACAAGGACATCAGGAAAATAGTGCTAAATAGTCAACTGCAGTAATAAATCAATGCAAATGTGGTACTTTTAAGCGATTCTGAAATACAACCTGCAAGTGCGGCAAACAAATTGCAATTGCGGCATTTTACATGTACAAGTGCGGAACACTTGTCAATTGCAGTATTTAACTGGCAATTGCGGCATTTAAACCTCAATTGCGGCAAAACCGCACCTGATTGCGGCACACATGGCATTTTTCCAAAAAAGTACAATTTTTAAAAGCAATAATGCAAGCATTAATGATACAAAAATGGAGAAAACTCGCCAGAAGTCCAGAGCCAGCTGGTCTGCGGTAGGTTCAGACTCGATCGGAGATGTGAATAATGCCAGGAAGGCCAGCCATCGCTCGAAAATAGGAGAAAAGATGGAAGAAATCAAAAAGCAAACTCACCAAGATTATCAGAGCTCCAAGATCGCAAAGTGACAAATGAAGAGCTCTCTTCGCTACTTATAGGGGTTCCAGAAAACCCTAATTTCACTAGGAAGTCTGAAAATCCTTCCCAGTCCCCGAAAAATTTGATGGTCAATTATAGGGGCATATTAAAGTATTTTTTAAATCCGTCAGCTACCCAGTTCCAGAAATTGCAGTTTCAACAAATCAACGCTCGTCTCGCAAATTTTTGCTCAAATTTGTTGAGGGGGCATCAATACACCTACTACTGCCAGGGCAAGCTAGGGCAAAATCAAAGAATCTTTGACACACTGCGACAAGTCACATTGCATCAAAGAGGGACAAATGTAGACACCCTAAAATGGACAGGCTTGTGACTTTACATTAAAAAAACTAATTTTCATCTATTAATTAATGTTTTTTTTAATCATTAATTAATCATCTATTTTCCTCTAAATTCATTCCCCAAATCATCTAATCAAATTCCCAAAATTAATTAAATAATTAATTTTATTTAATTAATTAGCTTTAATTGATTAATTACCATTAATTAATTAATTAAACTCAATTTCCTATAGTTTAAATCTAAATATTTATACTTACTAATTAAATTATTCTAATTAAATTAATTTAATTTCATCAAATAAAGAAATTCTTAATAAAAAAGAATTCAATTATCTCACATGTTGAAAACAATTATTAAATAAATGAATTAAATATTCATTTATCTTCAAAGAGATAACTCCAATTAGATCACATGGGTTACTCCACCCATCTCTCCAGTCCACATGGGTAACTTCACCCACCTCTTCAGTTCAAAAAGGTAACTCATAATTAGCTCTTCAGTCAACCAAACTCTATCTCCTCTTTACCAAATGAAGAGGTGGAGTTTACTGATGGCTTCTCCAGTTCCTTTTAATCTCAACCATTCATTTCCCTAGCTCTGGGATTGATCTCAACCGTTCATATCATCACCAATTCCTATATAATAAACCCTTCATAACCATTTGAAGGATCCAATATTTCAAGCTCTTGTGCGCCATTACTCCGTCAGTTTGGTTCTAGCATTCAAGCCATCTTGCGATCACACACCTATTTCAATTAACAACTTCTCGACACTTCTCAAGCCATAGACACTGCCCTGCCAATACTGAGCTTCAAGAACAACATTTCAGAAGGAGTAGAGAGAGATAATAGAAGCTTCAAGCATCGTGGGGTTCGCATTCATTTGTTTTCATTTCTCTTGCTTGTACATTTTATTGATTACATTTCATTGTTATTCGTTTTAGTAGTATTGTGTATTTGGTTTATATCATTTGGGAAACCTTTGTTACTGACCCTTGCCTTTCGAAAGCTTGGGAATCCATGGATCATGACCGAAGGAGGCGTACACCATGATGCAATGGTGAACCACTTTGAACCACTTTGAACCTCGATTTGAAGTAGTTTAAAGAAGTTCAAAGGAAATAATGACAAATTAAAGGATTGATGTGCCAGCTGATGAGGCATCATGTTAGTAAAGTAATCATCAGGGTAATTGTACGTGGTAGAACCTAGGTTTGCAGATCAAATTTGGACATGAAAATAGTTTATGGAAGTGTTCCTTATATTCATTATTGTGATTTATGTTTTTTCTTTGTAGTTGATGCTTGCAAAAAACCCTTTGAATTCCTTAAAACCCTAGCTCGTTTATGGTATGTTCTATTTCCTTGTTACTTTTTCGAGTAACTTAAGTATCTTATTTGTCATGTGTGCATTAACATTTCCTTGGTTGTCTCTTAATCTTGTGACCTGGAGGGGATATTCCACCTTATTCAGTGACTTAGCGAGGCATTTAGTCTCATGATCTCGAGAAGAAAATGAATATGCTTATTTCATCTAGAGACTTAGCGAGAACCGTTGATTTGATTTTGATTGTTTTTTGTGTGCTAATTCTTGTGATGAAACTAGAGTTATATAGATCATTGGAAGACTCAGATTTTCAGTCTATCTCACAATCTCATGATAAACTCAGAGTTAAAGTCTGGTTGGTTCTTTCCTTTCAGTCGCGTAATCTCCAGATGTACTTGAGGTTAAGTTATTTCTTTGGAGACTTAACATGAACTGTTGATGTTGCTTTGATCATGTGGCTTGCGCTAGATATCATGATTAACCAAGGGTCAAGGAATTCTTTTGGAGACTTAGATATGGCTTTATTCGCGTGATCTGACTCAAGTTTCATACATGGTTTGCTTTTTTTCCTTAGTAGCGTAATCTCCAAATGGACTAACATTAAAGTTCAAATCAAGCAAAGTTAAAGATGGGCCCGCCAAGTTTTGATCTAGGCCATCAAATTAAAATCAAATCCTATGGCTGGTACTAAGTCTCAAAATAAAATCTTGGATTACAAAATAATCTCACGACTTCGAGTTTCCTTCAATCACTGAATCTCTGGATAAATCATGGTCAAGGCAGTTAAAGTCAAGTTCAATTCAAAGTTAATCAAGGATGGAATCGTGGCCATTGATGTTGAGATAATCTTATGGCTTGCACTAATTCTCACAATAAACCCAGAGTTAGGCCAGAATCTTGGAGATTGTGAGTCACCCTCAGTCACGTGATCTCAAAATAAATCAGAGTTGCAGTAAAGTTAAGTTAGGACCAGTTCAGAGTTTGTAAGGATGAAGTATGCATCATCGATCGAGTTTTGATCTTGTGGTTCTCGCATAATCTTGTAACAAACTCAGAGTTAAGGAAATGATCTCGCAACTTGGAGACATAAAGGAGTTTGGATACCCAGGGTTAAAGTTGAGTTAGAGCTAAGGTTAGAGATTGAGGTAAAGATTGAGTAGGTCCCATTTGATCAAGTGGTAGGCATAAAGCCTTGAAGATAAGATGCTTGAAATCTATCCATTAAGGCATCATGCCTTGAATACATGTATCCATGGCGGGCTAGCTTGAGAAAAGAAGGAATAAAGTAAAGACACAACAATTAAAGGAAATCCGACAGTCGGCATAATCCCTTGATCGGCAAGATGAAGATTTTTAAGCTTCATGGGAACGTGCGATGATGACACATGTCCCAGACCCACTAAAATCTTGGCAATGTTGATAGGGACATATTATATATTATTTATTTCATCTTTTAAATGTATTTTAATTAATGAGGGTTTCATCTGTTTGATTAATATATTGTCGAGGTTGTTGTGTAGGGTTTTCAAAAGGTGGCGAAACATGAAATTAACTGCTGACAGAATAATGCGACCATGATGAAATGTAGGATGATGACCACATGAAAACATACTTGAAGGATTATTATAAAGATGAAGGATACCAAAATATGGTTGATAATGTCAACATGTTTGTTTTCAATAAAGATGACATTCAACATGCCAGAGCTAATATCCATTTCAGAAGCAGAGATACTTGATGAATACATTTGGTTGAACACCAGTGATAATGCAATATCATTATTTGATAATCTGAAGATTGAATCACCAAGAATTTATTAAGAAATTTTGGTTGAGACCTAATTGGTCGACAAACCATTCTTAAGAAGGATGATTAGTCATTCCTTCAAATGTACTTAATGTTCAATTGTTGATCTAGGACTAGGTATTAGTTATGAACAGACGTATTGAAATGAATCTTGTTTGCATCCTTTGGACTTGATATAAATAAGGGTACCAAGATCAATACGAGAGGAGAACTATTATTACTATTAATATAGTCAGATTGGATAGTTTTGATCAACAACTGCAACATCAACTAAATTGTACCATTTTTTAAAATCAATAAGATAAGTACACCTTTTCTCTCATCTGTGGGAATAGATATATTTTTATTTTCAATTAGTCCCTTAGATAAAATCTATAGATTTTTTTCAAAGTGATAGTTTGGTGTAGCATTCCTGATTCAGATTCATAGTTCTTATTATCAATTGGTCTTTTCATCTTGCATGGTTAAATTCAATTGATTGTAGCCACAATCAATCAGTCTGTCATTTGAAAATTGATTAAATTGATACAACTATGAATTAACTTAGGTTATATGCTCATTTCATAACACCTTTGAAGTGATATGTTTCTTGTGAACTATCTCTAAGGTTGTAAAAAAGGATTGGGATGATTTTGACTCTATTGCCCATGAGAAAATAAGACACTGGTCTCTATATATATATATATTGGATTATGGTAATTTAATTCATTTTTTATAGTTTTATTATACTCTATCCATCTGTACTTTTCAATTCATCTATATACAAACATTTTTTAAACATTTTGAAGCATCTTAGTTAGTATTTTATCACATATAGTTTTTTAATTAAGGTTTTCTTTCAATTGCTTTACCAAACTTGAAGGAATAAAGTGTTGAAGTTTTCCTCATCTTCTATAAAAGGCCTTGAAACTTGAAGGATAAGTTTAAGGTGTAGGCCTACCAGCCTTGGTTCTGTAGAGCCAGAATTGCAGAAGGTTTAAACTTTATTTAAACTTTGTTAGTTGGAAAGATCACTTGGGTTTCCCATCATTGGATTGGAAAGTCAATAGGAAATCCAATTTGTTGATTTGAGCACCAACAGTACGACCAGCCTCGAGAAGGTGGTAACCATAAGGAGATATGAGGTCGCAACATGAGTTAATGTATATTTTATTTCAACACGAGTGATTTAATGACATTAAATGAAGGTTAATAATGATTTAGACAGTTTAAAAAATCAAAGTGGCAGCAAAATGTCACCTCATTGAATTCACCCCACTCTAGATTTCATGTCATAATTAATGATCATCTTTTTAGCTGTACTATGTGGTATGTGAATCTTGTTCAATATATCATTACACTTATTTCTTTTCAAAACAAGATTGTGGAGTCTCGACTACGAAAGATAAAGATTTTTGTTTTCCTAAATTGACATAACACAGGTAAATGCTGAAAAACCTCCTTTTGTTTCCTTTTTTCTACATGGTAGTGTGATTACAAAAGGATTGCAGTTCTTTTGTTTGTTATCGGGAAGGAAAATGAAGTCCAGCATGCATTTCTTCAGGATTACTACAAATTTAGACTATCATGCCCCGGTAATCACAAACATTGACTTGTTAGGGGTTGAAGTATAAAAGATGGTCAAAAATATTAAAGATTGTGTAGAGAAAGAGCATACTTTAGAGATCATGTCTAGTGGGTTATATCAAGTTGTCACTTTCCCGCCAGCTGTAGTAAGTCCTGAACTGATTTGATAGTGCATAAATCACTATGATATCGATTCTAAGTGTGTGTTGAATAATGAAGGTTAGAGCCTCATGTCAATAACTAGAGAGATGCTAATGTCAATATTTAAGCTACCTAATGAGGCCTTTGCTAGTTTTACCCCAACCCAGTCACTCACTCAGTTCTGAGAAAAAAGTGACAAAAATTATAGTAACATTGCTCGTAAATGGACTGAGTCAAACTACAGAGGAGGTTCCAGGTTGCCCAAGCTGCTAACTAAAGATCATATGAAGCCTTATATCCATGACTTAGTGAATTTGTTACACGGGGTGAGAGGTTCTGCACAAGTGCTCCTCTTCGAGGATTGGATGTATCATTTCATAGAGATTATTCTAGATGGGAGGTAGAGTCTAGATTGGGCCGAAATAATTGATGGTTCATTAAGAGACCAACTTAAGCAAGCGCATACATTAAAGAAGGAATTCTACATGTCTTCATATTTAATGTATTTTTTGCATGTACTCAAGATCTGGCAGGGATTCCTCATGAACCTTGGAGAGAAGACATAAGTATTTATGAATACTGTCCTTGTTGAGAAGAGACAGAGTTTTGGAAAACTACATAAGGGTTCATGATGTGTTTCTTGGAAAATTGTGTTATCAGTTAGCTGGAATCCCAAGGCAAAGAATTTCCTCAGAGGCACAAAAAATGGTTCAAAGTTATGGTAGTTTCTACATCTAATTTCCATGATTCACATACATTAGAATGGGAGGTTTTGATGAAGAGCCTCTCAAGTTATTGAGGTTCACTTTTGATTGTTTCATTTTGGCAGAGGTGTGTAGACAAATGTTCACAGTGATAAAAAAATAGTTTTCCAGAGGAAAAATGGGATGTTATGTTCCCAATAAAGCTTGGATCCCTGACCTACAAGAGCATGATAGATGCCTCAGTAATAGGAAGTACTCTGGTGAGTTCTCACATGCAGTTTTATGAAACAATAAGGGGATTCGACAACAAAGGTTTCACGAGATAGATCTTTGGTTTGGGTAGCTGACTGAAAACATCCCCACACATTGAAGACTTATGGGAGGATATGGGTGATGAAGAAGTGGTTAAGAAAATGGACCATTCCAGTTGTTAATCTCTCATATCAAAACCTTGCAGTTGAAATTCAACATTGGTGATTTAGATGAAGATAATTCTGAAATTTTTAAATCTGGTTATGACAGTGCAAATGCAGCAATCCTGCCAGAAAAATACTAGACTAGAAAAGAAGAGGCAAATATCAAGCTCAGGGATAGGTCCATCTTAGGGTTCATAGATGATTGGATGAAAAAGAGAAGGCAAAAAGGGACAAAAATTGCATCTCCTAAAAAGATTGATGTGAATCATGTCCCTGTTAAATTATTTCCTAACCCCTCTAATGCTTCCCCCTTGGTTACTGGTGTAGGTAATATCCCTCCATCCAAAAAGAAAATAGTTGCAAGAAGGCACCCTATTGCACCTCAGACTAGGTCAAGGACTAGACCCCAAGTTTGTACACAAATGGCTTCCCCAGACTCTAGCTTGGTAGATATTGACATCAACAATGAGGACATTCCTTCTCGCCTAAATATCCTAAAAAGGGCCAAGAGGTATCTGGTTGTAAGCCCGAGGTTCAAAAAGGAGATGTGATACCTACTAAAGTGGTCAATAATAGATTGAACTCCAGCTTGGTTCCTCCTTGGTCAACCGATTTAGTGAATAAAAAACAAATTTTTAAGCCAGTCTCCTTTCCAGTCAAAGAGATAGTCACTAAATATGTGGTTCGTGCTCCAAAGACGAAGAGGGTTAAAAGAAATGATAGGTTGAGCACAAACCCGACTACAGGAAAAGTCACTGCTAAAATTGCAACCTTTAAACAAAAGGAAGGAGTCCAAGATCCTTAGGTAGAAGACTTTGAGGTCATGAAAATGGAGTTCGACATGCTAAACAGGGACACTAGAGACCATTTGTTCAAGTTTTTGACTGATCACATTCTTGACCAATCTCAAAAAGATGGAAAGGAAAATAGAGAGCTTAAAAATATTGTGATAACCATGGCTGATTTTCTCAGTTCACTCAGTAATGTAGGGGCATTGCCTCATGCCCAATCCCCAAAGATCTTTGATCCCAATTTTGTAGACAACAAATAATTGCTAAAACAAATGCAACATGGGAGGGTTTTGATAGAAGCAATGAGTAGATGGGTCGATGGAATCATAACAAAGGGAAAACTATTTATACAATAATTTACAGTTGCCTACACAGAAGGAGAGGCGTTACTTGGAGAGATTTAGACTATCATTCTAGGGTGGGAATCAAATGAAGAAAAGTGCTCAGCAATTGTTTCTCAAGTTCTTGAACTAGAGAAATATGGAGTGATAAAATTTCTATCTGAAAACCCCATGAAAATAGTTTATCCTTGCATGTTGTTTTTACTGAAGAAGAACTTGGGTGGAAAGGTTCATTGATCAAAGCCGCAATCTCAAACATGCGAGCCATGGAAAAAGAGGTGAAGGAAATACATACTAACGCACTGAAAGATATACAAGTGGTGAACCTGTCAGGAATCCTTCAATTTGAGGAAGGAAACATGGACGTGGATGCTATGGTCAAAAATTTTGAAGGGCTGTGAACTCTATCAGAGAAAGTGAAGGGCCTACAGCTGAAGATTTTACCAAATTAGAAAATGTAGAATCGATGCTATATCTAAATAGAGGACAGTTACCTAAGAAGTTGGAGAGAATTCAGGAGCTCAAGTGGGAAAAGAATGCATACTGGGAAAATCTTAATGGTCTGAAAGGGCTACATTCTCATCTAACATAGGATCTGTTGAATACCTTCAAGAGCTGGAAGCTGGTTCAAGAGGCCACGTCAGAAGGTGATTAGCTGATGATACATAGTGGTCTTATGATTTTTAGTTATTTTCATCGAGGGACAGTTGTCATAAAAACTATTTTCTTTATTTAGTTACTGGTTTATGTAACTATTTTGATTCTTTGTCAATCTGAGAGGCCGAGTTTTCAGGGAGGCCTCCCGGATTACAAAACTATATATATGCTAGAGCATGGAACTGGTGAAGAGTTAGAAATTTTAGATTAGATATAGTCTTTTTGGCTTACAATATTGTTAAGTTTTAGTTCTCTTTCTAGAAAGAATTAATTGGAAGGATATAGTAATTTGCACCTGTTTTGGACTTTGATCCTTACCACATAAATATATTAATGCAAAGGCTCTGTTTTAGTATTTGAATTTGAACTTGATGTATACTGATTACTTTGTGAATTGGTATATCTCTCACTTTGCATTATTTATTTTGTGTGTTGTGGTTGTTCATCTTTCCATGCAATTTATTTTCTTAGTTATTCAAGAAAGCAATTTAGATAGTCGAAGGAATTATTTTTTCCTTAAATTAAAAATTATATATTCATGATCATTGGAAATACCTCAATACCTAGGATTATTTGAGAGATCCTTACGTAATTTATAGTTAAAAGTACATTGTTTGTATTTCATTTAAAAATTCATTGAACATTTTTGAGAGGGATTTGTACTTCATAGAATTCAAAGGGAAGAAAGTACTTCTACTTACCCAAGTGGTATGAGATTTTTGTATTCTAAGAGGCATAGGGTCAACATAAATTCTATTTACAGTAAGGAGACAAATATGTTCACTAATAGATTTATGGTGACTCGACTGGGGAGTCTTGTGATGAGGACCAGGCTCTAAATTGTCATAATGCATAAAAATGGTGTTACCACACAATGATGTGTTCCTGTACTTCTGCCAAACCTAGGTTTTGAAGACACACAAGAAGATCTAATTTCAAACCTAGCCGCAGTAGCCTTGCAATATAGATGTAGTAATCAACAACTCCAACAAACCTTCCAAGTGTTGGAAGAAGAGGAAGAAATTGTTGAATTCCTAAGAGGAATACTCGTGGCCCAGGAGGAAATTGTGGTAGATAGACTTGCTCACATTCCTGTGAGAAATTGAAAGCCATTTTGGATATCAAAGCTGGCTAAGAAAAGATATACTAGAGATGATCAAAGCAGAGGGCTGATTGATGAAGACTTCAAAGCTTTGAAAAATCTAAAATTTGTCCCTGATTCTAATACACTTAAGAAAAAGAAAACCAATTCCTCTAGTAGACCTTCCTCACCTCCTACCAGTTCTGCGGTATCACCCATTGTCCAAGATGTCATCCCATTGGGTATTGTAATACCCTTCATTTTCAATACTTAACCTTTGAATTTAAGATTTCCAACCATGGCTGCCAACTAGTCTTGGGGTCAAAATATAGGCCCTTTGAACCTTGGAGAAAATCCTCCTGCCTCTTTACCCAAGGGTTCTAACCAAATCTTTCCCAAATTCAATGGAGATGGAAAGTCGACCACAGAAAACCACCTCAGCGCTTTTCACACTACATGTGGTGTTATCAGCGTTCAGACTTAAGAAATTGCAATTAGACTTTTTGTGACAACTTTGATGGATGCGGCGGTTGATTGGTTCAATCATTTACTTCACACCTCCATAACCAGTTGGGATGATATGAAAAATGACTTTGGGAAAATATTTAAAAATCTTAATAATGAAATCTCTCTATTGCTTCAATTGAGCCAATTGAAGAAAGAGATACATGAACCTATGTAGGAATTTGTGGCGAAGGTCAATTGGATATTGAAGAAGATCCCTACAAATTTAGCACCTAGTGATGAGAACAAAAAGATATTCTTTCTTAACGCAGTGCCACTTGATATAAGTTTTCATCTACTGAAAGATGGAGTAGCTAATTTAAATGTTGCACAAAGACCAGCCAGTCAGCTTGAAGACACATTCGTCATAGCAAGGAATTAGAAAAGAGAAGTTCAATCTTCAGGCGCCTCATCCTCCACTCTGACAGGTCCTCTAATGCAGAGATTAAAGAATGACATGGCAATGCTCAAAAGAAAGCATAATAGAGCTAGTTGAAAATAATACAATTAGCCTCATGGGAAGATTCCTCTCTTAATAGGTGCTCAGCCTATGTTGCAAATCAAGGCCACGCCTAAGGATACTATGTGTTTGTTTCATTTGAAAATTGATCATGATGGTGAAACATGTCCTAATTGGTTGAGGTGTCTCCAAATAAATGCTACAAAATATACCATTGGGATAGAAGAATTTCAAGAAGAAAAGACTCATGAAATTGGGAATTCAAGTTTTTTTATCTGGAGTACGAGTCTGATTCTGAAAGGGGTGGAAATATCCTGATCATGTGCGTTCCTCACTAGAAATCAACACAACAAAAATTTCTCTCCTGGTGTTGGTATATTTGACGCTTCCCCCAAAGGAAAGGAATATGGAGGTAGTAATACCCCCTCAAATCCAAAGAGTTCAGGGATCAAAATCCTACAAGGAGCTAACACGACCTCCTCACCTCTCGCTTTTGATTTTATTGAGTTTTTTAAATCCACCTCTATCTCAATCTCTTTAGCTGAGTATCTAAGAATGAACCCTAAAGAGCTTGACAAACTGGTTAAATATGTGAAAGGAGAATCAAGTTCAGCCGCTCAATTCAATAAATCCCTTGTAGGAGAAACAACTAAAGTAGAAGAATCCCCTATTTTTGTATCTGAAGAAACCCCAGAGACACTGAAGGATTCTCCTTGTATCAATTCTGTAGAAAATGAAATAGACGAGAAGAATCCTAATCCTTTCTACATTTCCTTACTCTTGAATGGAAAAAAGCTTAATAATTGCATCATAAACTCATGCACATCTGATAATATAATGCCTGCCCCAGTTGCTAGAGCCCTCAGCCTCACCCTCACCAAGACGTTTGTTCAATGTTATTCTATGGATGGGAAACAAGTACTACTAATGGGCCAAGTTAAAGATGTGCAAGTGGTTCTTGCTACATGCCCAGACAAGAGATTGAAATCGATAATCCTAGTTGCAGACATCCTAGCCAGCTACGACATGTTTCTCAGTAGAACTTTTTGCAAGGACATGGAGGTGATATAAAGATGGATTGGTCTAAGACAATCATTCCAATGGGCAAGAAAAAGGTAAAACTAGAACCGGAGCCTAAAAAAAAATACACGGTGGTACCTTCCGACAATCTGAAGGCTCAAATCCTTTATGAGGAGTGCCATTTTGGTAATTATGTGATTCTCTTTGAAGAAGGAACTGATTCAATGGCCGAAGTTTCAAAATAAGGAGGGTTATGGAGGATGGAGTTCGACGACAGTTTTTCAAATTCAGGATCAGGAGCAGGAGTGGTGCTAATTCCTTCGGTCGGAGAATAAATTCCTTTTTCATTCAAGTTAGAATTTAGGAATACCAATAATATAGTCGAGTATGAAGCATTGCTACTGGGATTGGAGGAAGAAAAGTCTAGAGGGATCAAGAAGCCAATCGCAAGAGGTGATGCTGAACTGATCGTAAAATAGGTAAGAGTTCAGTTCTCTGTCAAAAATGAAAAACTAAAGCACTACAGGAATCTAGTATGGGATGAACTCAAGTCTTTTGGTGCTTTTTCTATAGAGTTCACACCTCAAAGTTTAAATGCTAAGGCATATTCTTTGGTAGTCTTTGCTTCATTGTTGCTACCACATCCTGATTTTAAAGTATAGAGTTACAGAATAGAAATGGTCTATAAACCCAGAGTACTAGATAATGTATACCACTCACAGGTTTTTGATAATGACTCTTAGCTCAAATATTTCATTGGTTGTGTTCAAAATTTTGCTAATATATACTTTGAAGGTTTTAATAGTGAATGTAGGGAAGTCTGTGAAGGTGCTGAAAAAGATGAAGAGATAATTCAATTAAAAGGAAATAAGATTCCCAAGGGGCTGGTGTCTCCAGAACATCTTTTTCAAAGAAGGGATGATAGTAGAATCAAGGAGAAAGTGCCACATTATCATAATCCCAAGGAATATGACAAGATTGATATTGGAGATGAAAGTGATCCTAAATAGATTTCAATAGGAAAAACATGCTCTTAGCGAGAAAGGGATGATTTGAAAAAGTTGTTGAAAGAATATAGGGATGTTTTTTCTTGGGGGTATGAAGACCTCAAAAAATTTAGAGACAGACAATTTAGACATCATATTCCTTTGAGATCTGATGTTGTGCCTTTTCACCAAAAGCTCAGAAATTATAATCCAAAGATATCTGAATCCATATTAAAAGAAGTGGAAAAGATTCTACAAGCTAGGATTATCTTCCCCATCCATAATTCTACATGGATTGCCAATTAGTGCCTGTGAGAAAAAAGAACGGTGAAATTAGAATCTACGTCGATTTCATAAATCTGAACCAAGCCAGTCTAAAAGATAATTATGCATTACCAGTAATGGAACATGTTCTCCAGGTCGTGTCAGGATGAGAAGTAATGTCAATGTTGGACGGGTATTCTGGGTACAATCAAATCAGTGTAGAAAAGGAGGACTAGCACAAAATAGCCTTTATAACACCATGGGGTACCTTTGCATACAACCGAATGCCATTTCGCTTGATTAACGCTGGTGCCACATTTCAGAGGGCGATGAATTCCTCCTTTGGGGATCTGCAAAACATAATCATTGTAATCTATTTAGATGACTTGACTGTCTATTCAAAAAGGAGTCATCATTTAAAAGATCTAGAGACTGTGTTGCGGAGGTGCAGAAGTCATGGTATATCCATAAACCCGAAAAAGTCTATTTTCTTTGTTGAAGAAGGTAAGCTCTTAGGGAATATTGTTTCGAAAGGAGTCAAAATTGATCCTGGTAGAGTTAAAGCTATACAACAACTAAATTTACCCTCTAGTAGGAGTGGATTAAAGTTGTTCTTTGGCCAAGTAAACTTTTTAAGAGCTTTCATATTATAATTTTTCAGAGATCACCAGGCACATGATATATATGATGAGTGAGAAACACCCTTTTAAGTGGAATGAGGAAGGAAGGAAATATTTCAATGAAATCAAAACAACAATATCCCAAGCCCTGGTGTTGACAAGTCCAAATTTCAAAAAGGATTTTGTTATCTACTGTTATGCGTCAGAGCATACTTTATCTGGCATTTTGACACAGAAGGATGAAATAGGATAGTAATCACCCATTGCTTTCATGAGAACACCATTAAAAACATGAGCTCAAATATTATCAAATTGAAAAGTATGCCTTTGCAGTGGTGAAAGCAGTGAAATAATTCATGTACTACATTTTGCACTCGCATTCTACAGTATATGTTGCAGAGACAATAGTGAAAAGTGTTTTGACACAAAAGGAGATAGGAATGAATAATAGAGCTGTATGGATAGATAAAAATAAATAATATGACCTAATTATTAAGCCAACAAATTTGGTACGAGGATGAGGCTTGTACAAGTTGATAACAGAAAATGGAAAAACATCAAAAGAAGAAATTGATGAAGTTCCTATGGTCCTGTTGGTGAGCTTGACTGATCCATGGTTCTAAGATGTGACATATTTTCTTACATATGGTGAATGTCCTAAACACTTGGTTTCCTGAGAAAGACGTAATCTGCAGCTAAAAGCGTCTAAGTATGTTATCTCTCAGGATGTGTTGTATAAAAGAGTAGATGGGACCTTCCTTAGATGCATTGATGTTGAGCAGCAGAGACAGTTATTGAGAGCATTCCATGATGAATCTTATGGTGGGAATTTTTCCTCTACCATCACGGCCTTAAAAATCCTCCAAAACCATTTCTATTGGCTCAAGATGTTTGGGGACACATATCACTATGTCAAAAATTGTGAGAAGTGCAAGCTATTTGTAGGATGTCCACAATTGGCAGCCCTACCTCTCAAACCAGTCGTGGTAGATGAACCTTTCAAAAATTGGGGGATAGATTTTGTAGGACCTCTAAATCTGTCATCCACTGCATGACACATATATATTTTGATAGCTATCAATTATTTTACAAAGTGGGTGGAGGCGATTCCTACCAAAAAGGCAAATTCTCAAGTTGTTTGTGATTTTCTGTTGAACCATATAAGTTGTAAGATTTGGAGTGCCACAGAAAGTGGTAGTAGACAAAGCCAAATATTTCTCTTCAAAACGAATCTCGATGTTCTATTATGAGCATGAAATATCCTTAGCCCATTTGTTAGATTATTTCCCTCAAGGAAATGGACATGCAGAGTCCAGTAATAATAATCTAGTAGCTATAATGAAGAAATTGATGGGTGATAACCTTCATGACTGGCACAAGAAGTTACATGAAGACTTATGGGCTGATCATAATACCCCCAAGGGAGCTATAGGCATGGCTCCTTTTGAGTTGGTATATGGAGTAGGTGCTCATGTATCACTACCTCTCAAATTGTCTGTGGCCAAACTACAGTCAGTGATTGAAGATCAATATTTTCAAGATTCTTTGGAGAAACGGATTATGTACCTGAGAAAATTAGAGGAGGAATGAGACAAATTAGTAGATAACATTACAAAGCATTCGTTAAAAGTGAAACAAATTTCTGATATGAGGGCTCATGCCCATATTTTCATGGAAGGAGATGAGGACCTATGATGGGATAAAATGAGGGCACCTAAAGGAGCTCATGGGAAATTTGAGTCTTTATGGAAAGGCCCGTTCATTATTTCAAAAGAAGTTGATTCAAATGATTTCTGTTTGTCCTACCCAGATGGTGTTAATCTGCCTTTCACATATAATGGACAGGACCTCAAGTTGTTCAAATTGTAATACTATCCTGAGTTCCCCCTGTACATAGTAGTTAGTCTTTTCCCTTCTTTCCTTAGTTTTTGTGTGCCAGTTATTTCCCTTCCTCTTTTTGTTTTTTGAAACCAGTAATCTAAGTTCTCTGCATATTTATCAACATGCAGTCCCCCAGACAAAGCCAATGTTAGGGTTATTTAGATTCACCTTGTTTAAGTGTCTTTGACCCTTTGGTTTTAATGTAATAGTCATTTTCAAATCTTCCCGCCCCTTTAAGTATCACATTGGTCAATTTTCAAGGTCATATTTACCCCCTAAGACAATCGCCACAATGTTTTAAATCTACCTTTGTATATTCGGTCCGCTTCCGTCAAGTGTTAGTCGTGTTTGATCGCTTATGAACCACTTTGAACCCCTTTGAACCTCGGTTCAAAGTAGTTCAAAGAGGTTCAAACAAAATATTTTTGACTAATGGTGGTAATTGTAGGTGGGACCCAAGCATATGCCATGATGCAACGGTGAACCACTTTAAACCATTTTGAACCTCGGTTTGAAGTAGTTCAAAGAGGTTCAAAGGAAATAATGACAATTCCAAGGATTGATGTGGCAGCTGATGAGGTGGGTGACGTATCATGTCAGTAAAGTAATCATTGGGGTAATGGTACGGTCAGCCTTGAGAAGCTGGTAACCACAGGGAGATCTGAGGTGGCGACATGAGTTAAAGCATATTTTATTTCAGCATGAGTAATGTAATGACATTAAATGAAGCTTAATGATGATTTAGACAGTTTTACAAATCAAAGAGATAACCAAATGTCACATCATTGCATTCACCCCACTCTATAATTCTTAACATAATTAATGATCATCTTTTTAGTCGTATTCCGCGGTATGTGAATCTTTTTAAATATATCATTACACTTATTTCTTTTTAAAACAAGATTGTGGAGTCTCGGCTGTGAAAGATAAAGATTTTTGTTTCCCTAAATTTATAGAACATAGGTAAATGCTGAAAAACCTCCCTTTGTTTCCTATTTTCTGCATGGTAGTGTGATTTCAAAAGGATTGTAGTTTTTTTGTTTGTTTTCGGGAAGGAAAATGAAGTCCAGCATGCATTTCTTCGCGAATACGGCAAATTTAGACTATCATGCCCCGGTAATCACAAACACTGACTTGTTAGGGGTTGAAGTAGAAAATATGGTTGAAAATATTAAATATTGTGCAGAGAAAGAGCATACCTTAGAGCTCATGTCCAGTGGGTTATATCAAGCCGCCGCTTTCCTATGAGCCATAGTAAGTCCTGAGCTAATTCAGTAGTGCATAAATCACTATGATATCAAGTCTAAGTGTGTATTGAATAATGAAGGTCAGAGTCTCCTTTCAATAACCAGAGAGATGATAATGTTAGTCTTTAAGCTACCTAATGAGGCCTTTGCCATCTTTATCCCAACCTAGTCACTCACTCAGTTTCAAGAAACAAAATGATAAAAACCGTAGTAACATTGCTCGTAAATGGACTGAGTCAAACTATAGAGGAGGTTCCAGGTTTCACAAGCTACTAACTAAAGATAAAATGAAGCATCATATCCATGAATTAGTGGTTTTGTTACACAGGGTGAGAGGTTCTGTACAAGTGCTCCTCTTTGAGGATTGGATGTATCATTTCATAGAGATTATTCTAGATGGGAGGCAGAGTCTAGATTAAGCTGAAATAATTTTTGGTTCATTAAGAGACCAACTTAAGAAAGCATAGGCAATAAAGAAGGAATTCTACATGTCTTCATATTTAATGTATTGTCATGCATGTACTCAAGATCTGGCAAGGATTCCTCATGAACCTTGGACTAAAGACATAAGTATTTATGAATATTGACCCATGTTGAGAAGAGACAAGGTTTTGGAAAACTACAGAAGGGTTCATGATGTTTTTCTTGGAAATTTGTGTTATCTGCTAGCTAGAATCCCAAGGCAAAGAATTTCCTCAGATTTACAGAAATTGGTTCAAAGTTACAGTAGTTTCTACATCCAATTTCCGCGATTCACATACATTAGAATGGGAGGTTTTGATGAAGAGCCTCTCAATTTGCCAAGGTTTGCTTTTGACTGTTTCATTTTGGCAGAGGTGTGTAGACAAATGTTCATAGTGATAAAAAATAGTTTGCTAGAGGAAAAATGGGATGTTATGTTCCCAATCAAGCTTGGAGCCCTGACCCACAAAAGCATGATAGACGCCTCGGTAATAGGAAGTAACCTGGTGAGTTTTCACATGCAGTTTTATGAAACAAGAAGGGGATTTGACAACAAAGGTTTCGTGAGACAGACCTTTGGTTTTGGTTGCCGACTGAAAATGTCCCCAGAGATTGAAGACTTATGGGAGGATATGGGTGATGAAGAAGCGGTTAAGAAAAGGAACCAATCTAGGTTGTTAATCTCTCATATCAAAACCCTACAGTTGAAATTTGACATTGGTAATTTAAATGAAGATAATTCTGAAATTGTTGAATCCGGTTATGACAGTGCAAATGTAGCAATCCTGCCAGAAATAGACTGGACAAGAGAAGAAGAGGAAAATATCAAGCTCGGGGCTAGGTCCATCTTAGGGTTCACAGATGATTGGCTGAAAAAGAGAAGGTGAAAAGGGACAAAAATTGCATCTCCTAAAAAGATTGATGTGAATCTTGTCCCTGTTAAATTATTACCTAACCCCTCTAATGCTTCCCCCTTGGTTACTGGTGTAGGTAATTGTTACCCAAATTTTTACATGCGGGATAGAAGCCATAACATTTAAAAATTTGCATAAAGAAACATCTCTTTGACATTACTATTCAGCCAATGCAAATGAAATACATTGCTATTACATTCATATTATCAGACAATTTTTGTACTCTAAGTTTTGATCAAATTCACAATTTTAAATTTATAAACGATCATTACATTGGGCATTCATACTGAATGTATTAGACAAGTGTTCCTTCAAGGTCACATCTTGCATACAGAAACTTAGAGGACATATGCAGAAAAGAAAGTAAGAAGGAAGCATGATGAAGTCTAGGGTCTATGTATTGCCTTTAAGAGGTCTTCTAGTTTCTGGAGTTGTTCATCTGCATCATCTGAAGACTTTCATATCCTGTTTTGTCTTTGTCTGTCCTCAATCCTAGGTCTTCTGTTGTTCCTATTTCCTACAATCATCATGGAAGAAAAGATGTTAGATCCAATTGGATCTAAGAAATACATAAAGGCCTAAAAGACACCATGCATCAGTCAAACTCCCTGAACTACACATTTACCAATGATATCAATGTAATAGAGAGATATGCATTTACATTGACTGAATAATAATAAAAGAAAAAAAAACAAATCTTTATGAAAATCCTGTGCTATATTTGAAAGATGCAGTGAGTGTCACGAGCCCATGCTCGAACTTCACAAATATGCATTATTAAAGAATGAAAGAATGCTAGATGTTCAATGTACAGGAAAGAGA
>MU228010.1:1467182-1483276 GCA_018584345.1 Thuja plicata | reverse complement strand
TAATATGCATATACAAGGGAGGATACAGTTCAAAACAGTACATTTTCAAGAGCAATAAAGAGTTTATACAAAGCAAACAACATTGTCTTGGTTTGATTGAAATGACAGGGGTTTTGTATCCATCAAACAGTGAACATTCAGACAAGTGAGTATGAAGACATCAGAATGACATCTAAAGGACATCAAAAAATAGACACCCATGGCAGCCGACAAGCTCCCTCATTAATGAACAACATACATCAATGGAGAGACCTTGGTTGAAGAGCTCGAGCTCTCTATGTTCAGAGCACCATAAGGATTTAGTGGAGAAAGATTCATTGGAGGCTGGGTCCAAGAACAGGCCCGAGTTCTTAAAATAGCAGATGCACAGTGCCATTATTCATGGCATTTTAAAACCCTAAGGCATATATTGAGTGAAGCCAACAAAAGATGGAGTCCATCTATTAATTCTAACAGCGAAAAGCTCATTCAAACAATAAACTTATCTAATAAGGAAGGATTGATGGATCAAGATGGAAAAGTATCTGACAAATTAGGGACTGACAGAAAGGTAATATGTGAAGATGAGAAGAAAAACAATGCATCTAGTTTTCTGAGACAGGTGCGGGCAAAATTAAGTGATCCAGAGTATAGAATTTTTATGGAATGTATGAAGGATTTGAAGCAAAAGACAACAGTGATAACCAAGGTTTTGGATGTAGTTGCAAACTCATTTTGTGCACCAAAAAGGATCTTCCTTCTTAAAAGATTCAGAGATTTTGTTCCATCACAATACCAAGAATTGTACAAGAAGCATCTTAATACAAGGGGAAGATGAATGCAGATAATTTCACTGTAAACAGGGCACAACTATCTTGATTTTTAGGAAAAGCTTTTATTAGTTGAGAGGAATGCACCTAAGATAACCTCCCTCGAGCCCAAGCAAAAGGGAGATGTTTCAATATTGTAGAAAGCTTAATGGTATCTTAAGCATCATACGACTCAAGATATCACCAACGTGGTTCTTTCATTTGCTATATCCATTGTTTCTTCAAATTCAGACAACAGATAACTGCAACCGCTTCTAAGTTTCTTGTGAATTTGGTATATTTAAAATTGAAATCTAAGAACAAACAGAGAGATTTTACTTATCTTTTTGTTAAACAAGTCCGCAGATAAGGATCCAAGTCATAGACTGCAGAAGTGCCCGAGTTTCATGGAAGAGCCTGAGTTCTTGTAAAGATCAACATAGATCACCATTTTTAATGGCAATAAACTCAAAGAAAATACAGAGCCCAAGCTCTTAGGTTATGACAGAAGAACTCCAAACCCTGCTCAAAGGACATGTGGATAGAGCCATCATTCATGGAAGGTAACCAATAATCGAACTCCAGTTTAGAAGACAAGTTAAAACCCAAGCAATAGTCAAATGTCGAAAAACTAGCAGTAAACTCTAGATGAGCCCAAGAGCATGAGGATGTAGTAAAAGAAGCACCATATATTATGGCATAAACACTCCAGGATATAGCTTGCACTCCAGTAGAGCTCAAGCTCGAATGTCACATGCAGCTCGAGTCTCAAGATCATAGCATAAGTCACCAACAGAGATAAACATTATATAAAAGAGATGGCATTGAGCTAAGTCACAGATCACAGACAGAAGGCTTCAAATACTCCACCAAAGCCCAGACAGTAATGGTGAACTCCAGCTCTAGATCAAATACAGAGAGAACAAGAAGTTGTAGACATGGCGGGGCCCAGTAGCAAAGAGGAAAAAAAACCTAAATTCTCTCAACAGCAAGTGCGGAAATGAAATGAGTAACAATACCTATGCCAAATTTAATGAACCATTGGAGTCCATCGCAGTATTACTGATGGAGATATTATATTTGCATTTCTTTAGATGTGAATCAAGTTAGGCTTAATTAGCCCAAGCTTTAGTGTTGGCTATACTATGAGGTAGGGTTTTGAGGCAAGTGTATTTGGGATTTGAATCATGGGTTAGGATTTGTGAGTATTGATTTAGGGTTTTATGTATTTTGTAATAACTTAATATTATTGCAAAGATATAGTTTAAAGATGCCAATATTAGGTGAATTCATTTTCAAAATTTGAATTTAAGGCTAAGTTTAGGCATGCATTATGCCTTAAATTTAGGGTTTTAGAGGGATCATGGAGAGCTTTTATTAAATCTATATTATAGGCATCAATTGGGGCTAATTTTCAGGGGGTCTATCTGTTTGAGAGGGACTTTTGGAGGGATATGTCATTTTTGAGATTGAGCCATGTGGGCTATTTAGTGGACTATTTACTTCATGATTAAGGGTGGAGATTTGGTGGAAAAGAGGTTTTTAGTGAGCTATTTTGTTCTTATACCACTTTTTCATACATTTTCTATCCATTGGGTTGCAGATTCTGGAGATGGAGCATATAGTGAACTTCTTGTTCCTAGATATTTTTAAAGTCCATTTTGTAATCTATTCTATCAGATTTTTTTGAAGAATAATAATGAAGACATTTCTTTTCTATATGTTTTTGAGTTTGGGTTTCACATCCTGTTTCCATCTTTTCTTACAAGTGTTTTATTAGATTGATATCTGAAAGAAGTGAGTTTTATATTCCTTCCATAATTAATCAACAATTCAAATCCTTGTAAGAAATATGTATGTTTGTTGATTGGTCAAACTATTCGTGGTTCAACCCTAGTAGTAAGATCTGGTTAGACTATATGTTGATCAGAGATCCAAAGCACCAAGCTTAAGCATATGAATTAGGGTGTTCTGCATTATTGTCCAAAGAAAATTTGACCCCAATTTGGGTGTATCACCTTACTTTTAATTCCAATTTTGTTTTCAAAAGCTTCCTTTTCCTTTTTCCCTATTCAATTTTCAATCAGGAGGTGATATTCCATATTAGATAGGAATCGGCCTAGAATTCGAAGATTCTTCCTCATCCATTGTTCACCCACAGTTAGAGGAAGTTTCCATTGTTAGGATGGAATTGTTGTGTAGCCCTAATGCCTGATTTAGGGTGACAATTTTAAGCCTGAACAGTAATATCCCTCTGTCAAAAAATAAAATAATTGCAAGTGGACACCCTACTACACCTCAAACTAGGTCGAGGACTAGATCCCAAGTTCATACACATATGGCTTCCCTAGACTCTGGCTTTATAGATATCGACATCAATGATGTGGACATTTCCTTCTCGCCTGAATATCCTAAAAAGGACCAAGAGGTATCTAGTGGTAAGCATGAGGTTCAACAAGGAGATGTGACGCATGCTAAAGTGGCTGATAATAGATTGACCTCCAGCTTGGTTCCTCCTTGGTTACCCGATTCACTGATAGAAAATGAAGTTTTAATCCAGTCTCCTTTCCATTCAAAGAGATATCACTAAATATGTGGTTCATGCTCCAAAGAGGAAGAGGGTTAAAAGCTGTGAGGCCTCACCCCGACCCATCATAGCTCAGCTGATACACTTATTTTGATACATTATGATTCGATATTTTGGGATGTTATATTTGATGGACTAGACATTATTAGTATTTATTATGTCATGTGATGATTACTTCAGTATAATTATTTGATGATGTTTATGATGTTTTGGGTATATGCATGCATTATTATGATTATTTCAGTATTTTAAATTCAAATGAAAAAATATGTTATGGTAAAAGGTTATTAAATGAAAATGTAGAATGTTCGGTCAATTGATTATGCAATTTGATATATATATATATGCATGTGATTTTATTGAGCTACTGATGTTTAATTTAGTGTGCAGGAAAATTACCATGAAAATTATCAGAGAATCAGTAACCAACCATATGTGCAAATTGTAAAGTCAAAGTTGAATCTAATAAAGAGATTCGAACCTCGTTGTTAAGTGATTTAATTAGTGACCGTAATTTGTATGTATGTGTTAGGTGTTTTCATTGTGCAATTAGTGACATGTCAATGTTGTATTATGCTATTTTACAGTGTCACTTGACACTTATTGTATGTTTATATAATAACATGTCTACTAAAATTTAAAATGTAACACAATTAGATTATTTAAATTTAAATTTTGTTCTAGCCACTTTTAGGCCAAAAAGTGGTCATAAGGACCAATTTTAGTAAAATTCAAGTACTTTAGTGATAGGGGTATGGGTTAGAAACATTTCTAACACTTTTAGAACCCACTAGTGACCTTGGTGACCCTATTAATAACCTATTACTCACATGTTGAGAAAATGGAGTGAGTCTTGACCTTTTACCCAAACCCACACTCCTTTCCAATCTTGCATTTATGATAGGAGACAAAGGACAGCCTAAGGACTTAGGGGTCAATTCTGAAATTAATGTTGATGGGTGGGTAGGATTTGGAGGCCTTTTAAGAGGCCCTTTGGAGAGTTAGAGGGTGTTCACCTACTCTATACTTTTAGAGACATTAGGGTTTTGGATTGAAGGAAGCAAAAGGAATTGAGATCTTCTCAAATATCATTTTACCATAACACTTGTGAAGGTTGGTCTCCATTATTACCATGGAATATTTCCTTATTTTGATGCAAATAGATTTGTATGTATTTCATTTTCTTTCTTATTTGTTCTATGTATTTTGTGTTGTTGTGATGTAAGGGAATGAAATTTTGGGTTTGATTTCATGCTTATTGTATTTATCTTTGTTTGAATGAGGGAGTTTTATGAAGGGTGTAATGACATTACTCACCCTTGGATAGGGAAGAAGTGGCCATGTATGGGGGAAGGGGTTTGTTGGACTCCATGAATGTGTAGAGTATTTTCTCATAGAGAGGAGGGAAAAGATGCAAGGTATATGGGCCCTTGCACCATTGTTATTGATCTTGATTTGGGGGAGATAAGGAGGAGAATGTATGGAAAAATTATGTGGATTCTAGTCTTAGAAAGATATGGTTAATGTATGTATCTCATTTGGCAATCTCCTACATGGAAGTCCACCTTCACCCTTATTTTGGATTCAAGATGAATCCTATTGTGCAAGCCTTGGATGGGTGTATCTTGTTGTGTTGTGTTGCATGAATGGTGTGAATGTCACCCGTTGGTTACTAGTTCTCCTAGCTCAGGGGTGGTCTCCTTGAGACCTAGGATAGGAGGTGAGCTCTTTATAGTTTGTTTTATGTTTGTTTATTTTTGCAGATTTTGGATGGAATTTTGATGGAGCCATTATGGATTTGGAGCATGGAAGGTTTCTTGATGTTATTGTGTTAGAGACTTCTTCATTGTTGTATCACCTTTGTATTGTGCTTCCATGTGAAGATGGATTTTGTAATGAAATGGATTAATGTTGTAGACTCTAATAATGTATATGGAAATGTAGTCATTGTGAAAATGAACAAGTTTATGTGTTCAAATTTTATAGATTGCAAATTATAAATTGTCTTCAATTATTTTGCCTTGCAAAATTTCAAGTTCAAATACTCTTTAATTTCTTATTGACAATTTTGGTTTATAAACAATATGATCAAAACATTATACCTTAAACTAGATATTGCATCCTCAAATCTTGTTGAGAAAATAATTTTAACAATAGATTTAAATCAAATTGTAACACTAAATAAATAACTACCTATTACCAATACCTTATAAATAATCCACTTAATGAAATGCATAAATAAAAATATGTGTTGCATACATTAAACTTCTACAATGCAAAAACAAATGAAATGCAATGTCAAAAAGAAAGGCAAAAAAAATACCACTTCCAGATTTTAAGAGAGCCAAAATGCTCTTTGAAAAATGTATGGGGAAAGGATTTATTCCCATTTACTATAAATAATATTCCATTCCCTTTGCTTAGTAATGGGTTACAATACTAATCTCCCCTAATAACTCTTAGTTTGTGTAACCTTTATTAATAAAACTAATTAATAAAAAAAAAATGTTATAACATGCATCATGTTACTTTAATATTTCAGTGGGCCCCACACCCATTTCACCCTCCACATCCCCACACCCATTTCACCCTCCACATGGGCGTTGGATTTGACCCGCCTTAGGTTTAAATTTTTAAACAAAAAAAAAATGAAGAAAAACTATATTATAATATGCCTTGCTTGTTTAGTGGGAAGGTTGTCCCATTTGGGTTGCCACTTTTTCTTGGACCTTGGGCCACCCACCATGTCATGGCTCCCTACCATGCGTACCATACTCCTCCCCTTGCTGCGTACCATTTACTTCTCCTTGGGTTTACCTTTCTTTTCAAAAAATCATTGTTTGCTTTGCACTTTAGAGGATTTCACTTTGGTGGGCCCCGAAAGTTTAAAGTCTTAAATTTTCACTTTCTTCTCCTTTGGAATTCAAAATTCTTCTTTCATGTAGTTTTGACCTCTTGTCACATCACCCCACCCACTTGGCAAGTGGGCCATGGGCTAGGGGAATGGGGTGATGGGATGGTAGAATAGGCTAGTAGGGTAGGTTAGTTAGTGTTAAGTTAGTTTAGGAATTGTTAATAGATTTTAGCTAAAACTAATTATGTAGTTTAGTTGCTTTTTAAATTTTAGTAATGATAAATGAGTTATGATTTTCATGTGTTGTTTTAATAGGGTGGAAATTAAATAGATTTTATAATTAATGGGTTATGTTACATATAGGATTAAGTGTTTTTAAGTATAGATAGGAGATATGATATGTTTTATTCTTATAATTAATTTTGCTATTATTTATTTAAATAATGTGTGTGTAATTGAAATTTAAGAATTTCTTTTCAAATAAAAGAAGTGAATTAGAATGTAATTATTGTAGTTATCAATTAATTGTAAAATTATGTTAATTCTTAAGAAATTTAAATACATCTTTTCGTATTATAATTGGATAAGATTATTGTATTGTGAGAACCTTATTTTAAATATGGTAGAAAATCTAATGGGGATAAAATAATGAAATCTGAGTTTTGTTTAAGGATTTAATGATATCGAATGAAGTTAATTAATTTGATCATTAATACTAAGGTTGATAGGTTATTAAACAGGTTTTTATTTAGTCAACTAGGTTGTGAACTAGGACCATGTTTAAAAGATACGTTGAATGCCATAAATAACTAAATGATGATAGTGTAATACATATTAGATCTAAATGGATCATGTTATAATTAGGATTAAGGATTCAAGTATTGCTAGATCAACCGAACTTAACTCATGTACTTAACAAATGGTTTACGATTATAATGCCACACCTTGTTTAAACATAAAACTAGAGTTTAATCAACCCGACCCAAGTGCTCTTGCAACACTAAACTATAGGGTCTCTATCCATATAATGAGTTGAAATTACCAACTCTGCATCCGCCTTTGTTGTGACCCAAATTCAATCTAAGTCTTGATCTTGCAACTCAAAAACTAACATCACCATGTCGTCACCTTTCCGTAACGCATTCTGTACTAATTGTATCATCATAGTTGTTTGTACTATTTAAAAAAAATTTGTGTGTGTTTTTGTCCTAGTTTTGGGCATGACATTTTGTTATCAAAGCCATGCTTTGATACTAGGAACCTAAACCCATTACGTTTCAACTCATTTAAACTTAAATTATTGCGTAGGATGACTGTCGTCACACGAGCTGGACGACGAGGCAGGGGTCGTAGAGCTGCACATGTTGGGGAAGAATAGGAGGATGCACCACCTCCACCACCTCCACCACCTTAGAACCCTAACCAGGATATTTTGGACGTCCTCTAGAATCTGATTGGGGTGATTCAACAGAGACTACTACCCATAGTTCAACAACAGATTCCCGAAAGGGAAGCACAAATTTTAGAAGATGGTAGAGCAGTTAGTAGAGAGAGGAGTAGGAGTCCCCCACCTAGGCATGTTGATGGTCATGATGATCACGAGGGTGAGTCGGTTCATCAGTTAGAAGTACCACCTGAGCATGAGGCACATGTCAGAGAGAGATCCCCTAGAGATGTTGGTAATGAGATCCGAGAGTTATTGTGACTCCAACCACCCTTATTTTTGAGATCCACTAACGGGTCAGTAGTAGAGGCCTGGTTACAGAGTTTACGATGATGTTTTGGATTGTGCCCTTATGGTAGTATTCTAAAGGTGTGACTTGTAGTCCATCTTCTATAGGAGAAAGCCTCCACTTGGTGGGAGAGGGAGGAGTCCATAGGTGGAGTGAGTATTGACACACTCACTTGGGAGTCTTTTGTGGGCCATTTTTGAGAGAGATACCTCTCTGAGCATTTCAAATAGAGATAGATAGAGGAGTTCCATGATCTCCAGCAAAGAGGTCTCACAGTGACCTAGTATGAGAGTCAGTTTCTCGAGCTCCTTCCATATGTTGATTACATGAAGGATGAGAAACTGCGTATCTATCATTTCATTAAGGGACTCAATATGTCTCTTCAGGGTACAGTACGCCAAGCCTTTCCTACCACATTCAGAGAGACAGTTGAGATGACACTTGTAGCTGAGGATATCTGTACTAGATAGGAGTCTCGAGATTGATCTCAGCACTGAAACCCCTCTTCCCAACAATTAGGGAAGCAAAGACTCCCTTGGAAGGGGAACCAGAATCACTCAATAGGATCCTTTAAGGGTCAATAGTATCAGCAGTAGAGATCTCAACAGAGGCCTTCACAGGGTTATCAGGGCTCTAAGCCCAAATAGTGGCAGTCTTAGGGTCCTAGACAGGATCAGAGGATATAGACCCCTTAGGCACAACCAACTAGGACTCATCAGTCCTCTAAGGGTGGTTACAGTGGTTTCAGTAGGACCAGAGGACCACAACAGTCTAGATCATAGGGAGTACAGATTTAGACTAGAGGACCATGTTACACTTGCGGTGGCATGGGTCATATAGCGAGAGAGTGCCCACAGGGATAGTCATTTGGTGGTCAGAGAGGGGCTACCTCGGAGCCTACAATTGGAGACATGGGTAGATTCCATAGAGTTTTTGCAGCGGTTGATAACCGCTAGGCCCAGCATCAGGCTATAGTTATTGAGGCCGCAGGTATGATACAAGGTAGTATGGTTACTATTTTATTTGATTATAGAGATACTGACTCCTTTATATCTCCATATGTAGTGGAGTGTTGTGGACTAGTGGTAGTTAGACAAGATGCCAGTTGGGAGGTAGAGTTAGCCTCAGGAGCTAGGGTGTCAGTTAGTTCCATGGTCCAAAAATGTCAGATTCAGATTGGGGACATGTCCACGATGTCCTTTCTACGCATTACCCCTCTAGGTTCATATGATGTTGTCCTTGGCATGGATTGGCTTTATGCCCACGACGCCAAGATAGATTGTTGACAGAAGAGGGTTGAGTGTGTGGATGAGCATGGTATTCCTAGAGTGATCTCCCGAGTGTAGAGACCTGTATCTCTTCGTATGAATTCTGCTATGCAGCTTAGGTGGTGCATGCGAAAGGGATGTCAAGTATTTTCTATCACCATTAGTAATAGAGAGGAGGATTCAGAGAGGGAGACATCCCTTGATGATTTTCCTATCCTACAGGAGTTTGCAGATGTATTTCCTTCAAAGCTCCCTACTATGCCTCTGCCTAGAGCAATGGATTTTCACATAGACCTTGTGCCAGGAGTCAAGCCAGTATCAAGAGAACTATATAAGATGACTACCCATTAGCTTAGTGAGCTCAAGATTCAGCTAGAGGAGATCTTGGAGAAAGGGCATATTCGACCTAGTGTGTCACCTTGGGGTGCACCGGTGATCTTTGTGAAGAAGAAGGATTGATCACTTAGGTTGTGCATTTATTATTGACAGTTGAACAAAGTAACTATTAAGAATTGATACCCACTTCCTAGGATCGCTGATCTCTTTGATCAGTTACATGGTGCTCAATTATTCTCAAAGATAGATTTGAAGTTAGGTTATCATCAGTTGAGAATTGTGGAGAGTGATATCCACAAGACTGCATTTCGTACGAGGTATAGTCACTACGAGTTCACCATGGTACCGTTTGGCCTCACAAATGCTACAACGGTATTCATGAGCCCCATGAATGGAGTATTTTATACCTTCTTGGATAAGTTTGTGGTCGTATTCCTAGATGATATTTTGATATATTCTTGTAATGAGAAGGAGCATGAGGAGCACTTGAGATAGGTTTTGCAGAGGTTGAGAGAACCAGTTGTTTGCTAGCTTTTCAAAGTGTGCATTCTTTCAACTTGAGGTACATTATTTGGGTCATGTTATATCTGGCTATGGTATCTTAGTAGATCCATCGAAGATCTGAGCCATTATGGATTGGCCAACACCCACCAGTGTCACTAAGGTGAGGAGTCTTATGGGGTTAGCAGGATATTACAGACGCTTCATTATGGTATTTTCTAGGTTGGCACACCCTATCACCTCCCTTCAGAGAAAGGGAAAGCAATATGAGTGGACAAAGAAGTGTGAGAGATTTTTAGGAGCTCAAGAGATCCCTCACGAGTGCACCAATACTTGCAATGCCAGACCCTTCAGTAGACTTTGTGGTGTGCATAGATGCATCATTAGATGGTATAGGGGCAGTCCTTATGTAGGATGGATGACCTATCTCCTACGAGTTTAGGAATTTGAAGACTCACGAGCTTAATTATCCTACTCACAAATCAGAGCTTGCTGTAGTGGTTCATGCTTTAGTGAGGTGGCGACACTTCCTTCTAGAACATAGATTCGAGCTTCATTCTGACCATCAGAGCTTGCAGTATATTTTCACTCAGTCAAACCTTAATGCTAGATAGAGAAGGTGGATGGAGTTCCTTTGTGAGTATGATTTTGATGTTCATTACATCAAAGGGAAGGAGAATGTGGCTGCAGATGCCTTGAGTAGGAGATGCCATGAGCTATTATCTGTGACTACTTGTACCGATTTGAGAGAGTATATCCTACGTCATTTTCCAGAGGATTCCTTTTATGCATAGGTTTGTTAGTTGGTGCGTTCACAGATACCCTTAGAGGGGAAGTATTTAGAGTATTCTTTGGAGTATGATGGACTACTACGTCATAAAGGGCATATCTATGTACCTTTCAATGGGGATTTGCACATGTTCATTGTACTTGAGGCACACAAAGCACCTTATGTAGCACACCCCAGCATTAAGAAGTTACATGCAGATTTGAGACAGTTGTACCATTGGCCAAGCATGAGACTACATATTGCTAGTATTGTTGTGAGATACCTAGAGTGCTAGAGGGTGAAGGAAGAGCACCACCACCCCAGTGGGCTTCTACAGCCACATGAGATTACTAAGTGGAAGTGGGATACTATATCTATGGACTTTATTGTTGGTCTTTCCATGCCTTCTCACCGCCATGATGCCATCTTGGTGACATTCAACACGTTGACCAAGGTTTCTCGCTTCTCACCCATGTGTACTACATTCGCAGCACAAGATGTAGCTCAAGTTTTTTTGTAAGATATTGTTAGACTTCATGACATTCCCCGTAAGATCATCTCTGATAGAGACTCAATGTTCACATCATCCTTTTGGAGAGAGTTGCACGCAACATTGGGTACTAGGCTCAATTTTAGTACTACATATCACCCTCAGACAAATGGTCAGACTGAGAGGGTTAATTAGGTATTGAAGGATATGTTGCGCATGTACGTGATGGACCATCAGGTCAAGTGAGAGGAATACCTACATCTGGTCAAGTTTGCCTATAATAATGGGCATCATTCATCTATAGGTATGCCACCTTATCAGACATTGTATGGTAGACCTTGCAGGACACCCTTGAGTTGGGACAAGATTGAGAATCGAGTATCTATTGGTCCTCAGTTAGTCAGAGAGATGGAGCAGTAGGTGACTTTGATTTGATAGCGTCTTAGAGAGACATGTGATAGACATAATAAATATGGAGACGCAAAGAGGATTGATAGAGAGTATAAGGTCAGAGATAGAGTCTTCTTGAGAGTGCGACTGCACAAGAGTCTGATTTGATTCAAAAAGGGCTCTAATTTGGAACCTCATTTTGTTGGACCATTTGAGATCTTGGAGAGAATAGGACCAGTTGCATATCATCTAGCTTTTCCACCTAGCCTGTCACGTATCCACAATGTGTTCCATGTTTTTGTACTTTGAGGATATATTTATGATGAGACTCATGTGATAGATTGGGATGCCTTGCAAGTGGAGTCAGATGGGCAGCTATCACTGGAGCCCATTCGTATTATAGCCCGATGGACCCTTACACTTCAAGGCAGAGAGATAGACTAGGTTAGGGTCTAGTGGGATTGTTAAGATGAGGTCACGACTTCATAGGAGGATGCCACACAGATGAGATCTCAGTACCCATATCTTTTTTATGAACTCCAGGAGGAAGTTCATGCCTAGTGGGGGAGGATGTGAGGCCTCACCTTGACCCATCATAGCTCAGTTGATACACTTATTTTGATATATTATGATTTGATATTTTGAGACATTATATTTGATGGACTAGATATTATTAGTATTTATTGTCATGTGATGATTACTTCAGTATACCTATTTGATGATGTTTATGATGTTTTGGGTATATGCATGCATTATGATGATTAATTCAATATTTTAAATTCAAATGGAAAAATATGTTATGTTAGTTTGATTATGTAATCAGTTATGGTTATCAGGTGCAGAAATGGAAAAAAGATTATTAAATGAAAATGTAGAATGTTCAGTCAATTGATTATGCAATTTGATATATATATATATATATATATATATATATATATATATATATATATATATATGATNTTTTATATATATATATATATATATATATATATATATATATATATATATATATATATGATTTTATTGAGCTACTGATGTTTAATTTAGTGTGTAAGAAAATTACCATGGAAATTATCGGAGAATCAGTAACCAACCATATGTGCAAACTGTAAAGTCAAGATTGAATCTAATGAAGATATTTGAACCTCATTGTTAAGTGATTTAATTCATGACCGTAATTTGTATGTATGTGTTAGGTGTTTTCACTGTGTATTTAGTGATATGTCAATGTTGTATTATGTTATTTTACAGTGTCACTTGACATTTGTTGTGTGTTTATGTAATTATATGTCTACTAAGGTTGACAATGTAACCCAATTAGATTATTTAAATTTAAATTTTGTTCTAGTCACTTTTAGAGGCCAAAAAGTGGTCCCAAGGATCAATTTTTGTAAAATCTAAGTACCTTAGTGACAGGGGTATGGGTTAGAAACATTTCTAACACTTTTAGAACCCACTAGTGGCCTTGGTGACCCTCTTAATAACCCATTGCTCACATGTTATGAAAATAGAGTGAGTCTTGACCTTTTACCCAAACCCACACTCCTTTCCAATCTTGCATTTATGATAAATGACAAAGGATAGCCTAAGGACTTAGGGGTCAATTCTGAAATTAATGTTGATGGGTGGGTAGGATTTGGAGGCCTTTTTAGAAGCCCTTTGGAGAGTTAGTGGGTGTTCACTCACTCTCTACTTTTAGAGATATTAGGGTTTTGGATTGAAGGAAACAAAAGGGATTGGGATCTTGTCAAACATCATTTTACCATAACACTTGTGAAATTTGGTCTCCACTATTGTCATGGAAGTTTTCCTTATTTTGATGCAAATAGATTTGTATGTATTTCATTTTCTTGCTTATGTGTTCTATATATTTTGTGTTGTTGTGATGTAAGGGAATGAAATTTTGGGTTTGATTTCATGTTTATTGTATTTATTTTTGTTTGAATGAGGGAGTTTTTTTAAGGGTGTAATGACATTACTCACCCTTGGATAGGGAAGAAGTGGCCATGTATGGGGGAAGGGGTTAGTTGGACTCCATAAATGTGTAGAATCTCTTTTCATGGAGAGAAGAGGAAAAAAATGCAAGGTGTATGGCCCTTGTATGCCATTGTTATTGAGCTTGATTTGGGGGAGATAAGAAAGAGAATATATGAAAAAATTATGTGGATTCTAGCCTTGAAAATACATGGTTATTGTATGTATCTCATTTGGTTATCTCCTACATGGAAGTCCACTTTCACCCTTATTTTGGATTCAAGATGAATCCTATTGTGCAAGCCTTGGATGGGTGTATCTTGTTGTGTTGTGTTGCATGAATGGTGTGAATGTCACCCGTTGGTTACCGGTTCTCCTAGCTCAGGGGTGGTCTCCTTGAGACGTATGATGGAAGGTGAGCTCTTCATGGTTTGTTTTATGTTTGTTTTTTTTGCAGATTTTAGATGGACTTTTGTTGGAACCATTATGGATTTGGAGCATGGAAGGTTTCTTGATGTTATTGTGTTGGAGACTTCTCCATTGTTGTATCACCTTTGTATTGTGCTTCCATGTGAAGATGGATTTTGTAATGAAATGGATTAATGTTGTAGACTCCAATAATGTATATGGAAATGTAGTCATTGTGAAAATGAACAAGTTTATGTGTTCAAATTTTATGGATTGCAAATTATAAATTGTCTTCAATTGTTTTGCCTTGCAAAATTTTAAGTTCAAATACTCTTTAATTTCTTCTTGACAATTTTGGTTTATAAACAATATGATCAAAATATTATACCTTAAACTAGATATTACATCCTTAAATCTTGTTGAGAAAATAATGTTAACAATGAATTTAAATCAAATTGTAACACTAAATAAATAACTACCTATTACCAATACCTTATAAATAATCCACTTAATGCAATGCATAAATAAAAATATATGTTGCATACATTAAACTTCTACAATGCAAAAATAAATGAAATGCAATGTCAAAAAGAAAGACAAAAAAATAACACTTCCAGATTTTAAGAGAGCCAAAATGCTCTCTGAAAAATGTATGGGGAAATGATATATTTTCATTTACTACAGAGAATATTTTATTCCCTTTGCTTAGTAAGGGGTTAGAATACTAATCCCCCCAATAACTCTTGGTTTGTGTAAACTTTATTAATAAAACTAATTAATAAAAAAAAACATATGTTATAACATGCATCATGTTACCTTAATATTTCAGTGGGCCCCACACCCATTTTGTTAGAGTAATCTTTAGTAATTACTCTTTAGTGCTTAAGTTAGACTTAGGAAAGTTTCCTTTTCTGAGTTAGTTTCCCTTTTAGGGTTTTGGTATCCTTTATAAGGATTGACCGGCTTTCATTTCATAAAGAGTTTGTAAATCATTTCATTGTTGAATATAGAACATATTTTCTGTCAACATGTGTTTGCACTCTCTGGCCTATCGGCCGCCATAGCTGATTCCCTTCTCTCTTCTGTCTGCTTCTTCTTCTGTGTAACTGTCTTGCATGCAGGTGTTCTTGGGTAGATTGATATTCATCAATCTCAACATGGTATCAGAGCTCTCCTGCATCCGGCTGTTCGTTCTCTGTTGAAGCAGCGAGGGTTTGAAGTCTTCAGAGGCTCTTCTGGCTTTTTTTCTGTGTTTCTGGGGGGTCTTTATTTTTTGGAGCTGTTTAAGCCGAAACGGACTTTTCCATTGCGTCCAGAAGGCCCGGGAGAGTCGAAATACATATAAAGTTCGCCCTCTTTGGACACCGGGGCATCAGGGGGATTTTTTTTGGCCTCCGAGGGCCGTACGGGCACGGAAATCGAGAAAAAATTAAAAAAACCGCATGTTTTTTTAATATTTCTTGCATTTTTTACATGCGCACAGTCAAAAATCTTGAGCGCCACCCGCGCTCCGCCCAGCGGACACCGCGCCACCCGCGGCCCGCTGGGGCTCCGCCCAGTCTGCAGCGGACCGGCCGCCGCCCACCGTCATCCGGCCTCCCCCGCCACCATTTGCCCAGCGCGGCCCCCGCCGCCTCCGCTCTGCAGCACCCGGCGCTCCTCCCTTCGTGCGCTCCGCCGGCACCCGGCGCCCCGCGGCCCCGCCGCTCTTCTGCTGGCGGTTCCTCCGCCTGTTTGCGCCGCCCAGAGCGGCCACTGCGCAACCCGAGCGCCGCTCCGCCGGAGGCGGGCCTCTGTTCAGCCCCCGCGGGCCTTTATAGCTGGGCGCGAGGTCATATGAGGGTCCGGGGGCCTATGCCCAGCCCCCTGAGCGCGCATGCGCCCAGGGGCCGGACTGTGTTTAGCCCCAGGGGCTTAATTTTTTTTCCTGGGGCCCTTTTTGACCTACTTGGGCTTTTTTCGCTCTATAGGGAGCATACGGGGGTCTTTTTCTGAC
>MU228010.1:1440866-1466152 GCA_018584345.1 Thuja plicata | reverse complement strand
GTTTCCCTTTTAGGGTTTCGGTATCCTTTATAAGGATTGACCGGCTTTCATTTCATAAGGAGTTTGTAAATCATTTCATTGTTGAATATAGAACATATTTTCTGTCAACATGTGTTTGCACTCTCTGGCCTATCGGCCGCCATAGCTGATTCCCTTCTCTCTTCTGTCTGCTTCTTCTTCTGTGTAACTGTCTTGCATGCAGATGTTCTTGGGTAGATTGATATTCATCAATCTCAACACATTTCACCCTCCACATGGGCGTTGGATTTGACCCGTCTTAGGTTTTAATTTTTAAACAAAAAAAAATGAAGAAAAACTATATTATAATACGCCTTGCTTATTTAGTGGAAAGGTTGTCCCATTTGGGTCGCCACTTTTCCTTGGACCTTGGGCCACCCACCATGTCATGGCTCCCTACCATGCGTACCATACTCCTCCCTTTGCTGTGTACAATTTATTCTCCTTGGGTTTACCTTCTTTTCAAAAAAACATTGTTTGCTTTGCGCTTTAGAGGATTTCACTTTGGTGGGCCCCAAAAGCTTAAAGTCTTAAATCTGCACTTTCTTCTCCTTCTTTGGAATTTGAAATTCTTCTTTCATGTAGTTTTGACTTCTTGTCACATCACCCCACCCACTTGACAAGTGGGCCATGGGCTAGGGGAATGGGGTGATGGGATGGTAGAATAGGTTAGTAGGGTAGGTTAGTTAGTGTTAAGTTAGTTTAGGAATTGTTAATAGATTTTAGCTAAAATTAATTATGTAGTTTAGTTGCTTTTTAAATTTTAGTAATAATAAATGAGTTATGATTTTCATGTTTTTTTTAATAGGGTGGAAATTAAATAGATTTTATAATTAATGGGTTATGTTACATATAGGATTAAGTATTTTTAAGTATAGATAGGAGATATGATATGTTTTATTCTTGTAATTAATTTAGCTATTATTTATTTAAATAATGTGTGTGTAATTGAAATTTAAGATTTTCTTTCCAAATAAAAGAAGTGAATTAGAATGTAATTATTGTAGTTATCGATTAATTGTAAAATTATGTTAATTCTTAAGAAATTTAAATGCATCTTTTCGTATTATAATTGGATAAGATTATTGTATTGTGAGAACCTTATTTTAAATATGGTAGGAAATCTAATGGGGATAGAATAATGAAATGTGGGTTTTATTTAAGGATTTAATGATATCGGATGGGGTTAATTAATTTGATCGTTAATACTAAGGTTGATAGGTTATTAAAAAGGTTTTTATTTAGTCAACTAGGTTGTGAACTAGGACCGTATTTAAAAGATACGTTGAATGTCATAAATAACTAAATGATGATAGTGTAATACGTATTAGATCTAAACAAATCATGTTATAATTAGGATTAAGGATTCAATTATAGCTAGATCAACCAAACTTAACTCATGTACATGGTTTACGATCATAATGCCACACCTTATTTAAACATAAAACTAGAGTTTAATCAACCCGACCCAAGTGCTCCTGCAACACTAAACCATAGGGTCTCTATCCGTATAACGAGTTGGAATTACCGACTTTGCATCCGCCTTTGTTGTGACCCAAACTCAATCTAAGTCTTGATCTTGCAACTCAAAAACCAACCTCACCATGTTGTCACCTTTCTGTAACGTATTCTGTACTAATTGTGTCATCATAGTTGTTTGTATCGTTTTACAAAAAAATGTCTGTGTGTTTTTGCCCTAGTTTTGGGCATGACAAAAGCAATGCTAGGTTGAGCACAAAGCTGACTATAGGCAAAGTCACTGCTGAAATTGTAACCTTTAAACAAAAGGAAGGAGTCCAAGATCCTTAGGTAGAAGACTTTGAGGTCACAAAAATGGAGTTTAGTGTGCTAAACAGGGACACCAGAGACCATTTGTTCAAGTGTTTGGTTGATCACATGCTCGACCAATCTCAAAAAGATGGCAAGGAAAAGTGAGAGCTTAAATAGCTCATGATAACCATGACTGAGTTTCTCAGTTCACTCAGTAACGTAGGGGCACTTCCTCTGGCCCAATCCCCATAGAACTTTGATCCTAATTCTCAGCAAACAATTATCGAAACAAATGCAACATGGCAGGGTTTTGATAGAAGCAATGAGTAGCTGGGTCGATGGTATCATAACAGAGGGAAACAAGTTTATACAAGAATTTACAGCCGCCTACACAAAAGGAGAGGCGTTACTTGGTGAGATTTAGACTATCATTCCAGGGTGGGAATCATATGAAGAAAAGTGCTCAACAATTATTTCTCAAGTTCTTGAAATAGAGGAATATGGAGTGACAAAATTTTTGTTTGAAAACCCCATGAAAATAGTTGATCCTTTCATGTTGTTTATACTGAAGAAGAACTTGGGGTGGAAAGGTTCATTGATCAAAGTCGCGATCTCAAACATGTGAGCCATGGAAAAAGAGGAGAAGGAAATGCATACTAACGCACTGAAAGATATCAGAGTGATGAACCCATCAGGAATCCTTCAATTTGAGGAAGGAAACATGGATGCAGATGCTATGGTCAAAAGTTTGGAAGGGCCATGAATGCTATCAAAGAAAGTGAAGGGCCTACAGCTGAATATTTTACCAAAATAGAAAATGTAGAATCGATGCTATATCTGAGTAGAGGATAGTTACCTAAGTAGTTGGAGAGAATTAAGGAGCTCAAGTGGGAAAAGAACGCGTGTCGGGCAAAGCTGAATGGTCTGAAAGGGATACATTCTTATCTGACTCAGGAGTTGTTGAATACCTTCATGAGATGGAAGTTGGTTCAAGAGGCCATGTCAGAAGGTGATTAGCTGATGATACATAGTGGTCTTATGCTTTTTAGTTATTTTCATCAAGGGACAGTTGTCATAAAAACTATTTGCTTTATTTAGTTACTGGTTTCTGTAACTGTTTTGATTTTTTGTCAATCTGAGAGGCCAAGTTTTCAGGGAGGCCTCCCAGATTGCAAAACTATAGATGCTGGAGCATAGAACTGGCGAAGGGTTAGAAATTTTAGATTAGATATAGTCTTTTTTGGCTTACAGTATTGTTAAGTTTTAGTTCTCTTTCTGGAAAGAATTAATTGTAAGGATACAGTGATTTGCACCTGTTTTGGACTTTGATCCTTACCGTATAAAGATATTAATGCAAAGGCTCAGTTTTAATCTTTGAATTTAAACCTGGAGTATATTGATTACTTTGTGAATTGGTATATCTCTCGCTCTGCATTATTTATTTTTTGTGCTGTGAATGTTCATCTTTCCATGCAATTTCTTTTCTTAGTTATTCAAGCAAGAAATTTAGATAGTTTAAGGAACTGTGTTTTCCTTAAATTAAAAATTATATATTCATGATCTTTGGAAATACCTCAATAACTAGGAGTATTTGAGAGATCCTTGCATACTTTCTGGTTAAAAGTATATTGTCTATATTTCATTCAAAAATTCATTGAGCATTTTTGAGAGGGAGTTGTACCTCGTAGAATTAAGAGAGAAGCAAGTATCTTCTACTTACCCAATTGTTATGATATTTTTGTCTTCTAAGATGCATAGGGTAAACATAAATTCTATTTAGAGTAAGGAGACAAATTTGTTCAGTAACATTCTGCAATGTATTAATTGAATACATTACAAAACTAAGTCAGAAATGTGAAATATAAGAATACGAAGCTTCCATGCTTCTAAGTATTGCATATAGTAAACAAGTTGATTAGTAATTGAAAAAACAAATCAAGTATAGTGACCAACACATTTATTCATTGAATACATTACAAAATGAAGGCTGCAAAAACCATTTAATTACAATGACCCCTTCAATGATTCTATATCCTACTCAGAGGGTCCACATTACAAACAACTTATAATATAAAGACATGAAACTATAGTTACTAGTACATTTATTCATTGAATACATTGTAAAACTAAGGCTGCACTATGTTGACCTAGTTTTGTAATGCATTCATTGAATACATTACAAAACTAAGGGTGCACTATGCTGGCCTAGTTTTGTAATGTATTTATCGAATACTTTACAAAATCAAGTCAGGCATGTGAAATATGAGAATATGAAGCTTCCATGCTTCTAAGTATTGCATACAATAAACAAGTTGATTAGTAATTGAGCAAACAATGCAACTAAGTATAGTGACCAATACATTTATTCATTGAATACATTACAAAACAAAGGCTACAAAAATCATTTAATTAAAATGACCCCTTCACTGATTCTATATCGTACTGAGAGGGTCCACATTACAACAAACTTATAATATAAATGCATGCAACTATAGTGACCAGTACATTTATTCATTGAATACATTAGAAAACTAAGGTTGCACTATGTTGACCTAGTTTTGTAATGCATTCATTGAATATATTACAAAAGTAAGGGTGCACTATGTTGGACTAATTTTGCAATGTATTAATTGAATACATTACAAAACTAAGTCAGGCATGTGAAATATGAGTATATGAAGCTTCTATGCTTCTAAGTATTGCATACAGTAAACAAGTTGATTAATAATTAAGCAAACAATGCAAGTAAGCATATATTGACCAGTACATTTAATCATTGAATACATTACAAAACAAAGGCTGCAAAAATCATTTAATTAAAACGACCCCTTCACTGATTCTATATCCTACTTAGAGGGTCCATATTACAAACAACTTATAACATAAAGGCATGCAACTATAGTGACCAGTACATTTATTCATTGAATACATTAGAAAACTAAGGTTGCACTATGCTAACCTAGTTTTTTAATGCATTCATTGAATACATTACAAAACTAAGGTTGCACTATGCTGGCCTAGTTTTGCAATGTATTAATTGAATACATTACAATACTAAGTCAGGCATGTGAAATGTGAGAATATGAAGCTTCCATGTTTCTAAGTATTGCATATAGTAAACAAGTTGATTAGTAATTGAAAAGAAACTATCCAATGAATACAATAACAAATACAGATAGAAAACAAGTAGATACTGAATTCCAATATAACAAGTGCACTATGTTGAGTTTAGTTTTGTAATGTATTCATTGAATACATTACAAAACTAAGGCTGCAAAAACTATTTAAATAAAATGACCCCTTCACTTATTTTGTATCCTACTGAGAGGGTCCACATTACAAACAACTTATCATATAAAGGCATGCAACTATAGAGGCCAATACATTTATTCATTGAATACATTACAAAAATAAGATTGCACTATGCTGACATAGTTTTGTAATGTATTTATCGAATAAATTACAAAACTAAGGTTGCACTATGGTCACTTAGTTTTGTAATGTATTCAGTGAATACATTAAAAAACTAAGTCGAACATGTGAAATATGAGAATATGAAGCTTCCATGCTTCTAAGTATTGCATACAGTAAACAAGTTGATTAGTAATTGAAAAAAAAACTATCCAATGAATACAATAACAAATACATATAGAAAACAAGTAGATATTGAATTCCAATATAACAGGTGCACTATGATGAGTTTAGTTTTGTAATGTATTCATTGAATACATTATAAAACTAAGGCTGCAAAAACCATTTAATTAAAATGACCTCTTCACTGATTTTGTATCCTACTAAGAGGGTCCACATTACAAACAACATATAATATAAAGGCATGCAACTATAGAGAGCAATACATTTATTCATTGAATGCATTACAAAACTAAGGTTGCATTATGCTGACGTAGTTTTGTAATGTATTCATCAAATACATTACAAAACTAAGGGTGCACTATGGTCACTTAGTTTTGTAATGTATTCAGTGAATACATTAAAAAACTAAGTCAGACATGTGAAATATGAGAATATGAAGCTTTCATGCTTCTAAGTATTGCATACAGTAAACATTTTGATTAGTAATTGAAAAGAAACTATACAATGAATATAATAACAAGTACAAATAGAAAACAAGTAGAAATCATATTCCAATATAACAAGTGCACTATGCTGAGTTTAGTTTTGTAATATATTCATTGAATACATTAGAAAAGAAAGTGAGCACTATGAAATATGCTTGTAGATAATGCATACAGTGAACATGAGCAACAATAAAACCATGAGCACAATGCAAGTAGATATATTTAGTAATTGAAAACAGGTTAAGTTGACGTTGACTACATACATTGTTAAGTTGACATTGACTACATGCATTGTTAAGTTGACTTTGACTTCATTCAGTAAACAAGGTGATTACTAATAGAAGCCAAAGTATTCAATACTTAGTTAATTTTCTAATGTATTCATTGAAAACATTACAAAACTAAGTCAACACTGTGAAATTTGAGACTAAGAATCTTCCATGCATCTAACTAATGCATACAGTAAACCATGAGCAACAAGAAACCCATGAGCACAATCCAAGTAAATATCTTTAGTAATTGAAAACAGGTTAAGTTGGCATTGACTACATGCATTGTAAAGTTGACATTGACTATATGATGACTTTGTTTTGCAAAAGATTTGAACCTACAGTAAGTAGTGAAAGAAATTAATTTGTAATGAAAATAGACAGTAACCTTACAATAAGCATACAAAAACAAGGAATAACCAAGAAATATACGAGATAGCCTAGCAACCTGAACAAGAGTAGAGAATATGCAGACTGCAGAGAATAAACCACCAGCAGTCAGACAAGGAATTTCAATGGATTTTACATGGCACTATATCCTTCTTATAGGAATTTGGTCATTGAAATGGCTGGTCAATTTGAAATTTGAATTGTGGTGAGAAAGAATCGGTTTTGTAATGTATTAAATGAACAAATATATTAAGTGTTGTAATGTATTCATTGAGTACATTACAAAACTAAGTCAACACTGTCCAGATTCATAAAAACTACAACACCAAGTAATGATTAAATCGACAATGTACACTATTTCTATCCCATTTCCTATAATTTTTTTTCTTTTTATGACATTACATGCAATGATTTCGAGGTGAAACGATTGAAACATACAACTATCAGTGCAGGAAGATCATTACAAACACTTATTGAATAATAAAAAACCATGAGATATTTGGTACTTCGTGATGGGAGGATGGATTCCCTCACGTGTAGCAACTGTGAGAGGATGCCTGACACCCTCCTTGCACATACAAAAATGAAAGCGGTGGGAGCTGAAGTTTCCAGAATGTACAAAGAAGAAATGGACAAGTTTAGGGTTTGTGGTGGGTAGTAATAGGGTTTTATAAAGTATTAAATGCATAAATGTTTTAAGTTAGTGTTGTCGCATTTATTGAGTACATTACAAAATTAAGTCAGCACTGTCCAGAGACAATGTCTTTTTCATTCCCATTTCCTCTAATTATTTGTTTCTATCACATTACATGCAATGATTTCAAGGTGAAACGATTGAAACATACAACTATCAGTGCAGGAAAATCGTTAGAAACACTTATTGAAAGATAAAAAACCATAAGATATTTGGTACTTCCTGATGGGAGGATGGATTCCCTCACTTGCATGTGCAAAATAATGATTAACGCAGAGAAACCCCCATATTTAAAATGAAAATATGAAGAAACTGTCCAGATTCATAAAACTACAAGACCACGTAATGATTAAATCGACAATTTATACTTTTTCTTTCCCATTTCCTCTAATTATTTCTATCACATTACATGCAATGATTTCAAGGTGAAATGATTGAAACATACAACTAACAGCACAAGAAAATTATTACAAAAATGTATTGAATGATAAAAAACCGTGAGATATTTGCTACTTCGCGATGGGAGGATGGATTCCCTCACATGTAGGTGCAAACTAATGATTAACCCAGAGAAATCCCCATATTTAAAATGAAAAATTAAGAAATTGTCCAGATTCATAAAAAATACAACACCATGTAATGATTAAATCGACAATGTACACTTTTTATTTCCCATTTCCTCTAATTCTTTTTTTCTATCACATTACATGCAATGATTTCAAGGTGAAACGATTGAAACATACAACTATCATCGCAGGGAAATCTTTACAAACACTTATTGAATGATAAAAACCCTGAGATATTTGCTACTTCGCAATCGGAGGATGGATTGCCTCACCTGTAGCAGCTTTGAGCGAATGCCCAAAATCCTCCTCGCACATAGAGAAACAAAAATGATGGGAGCGGGAGAGGGAGCTGAAGTTTCTAGAATGTACAAAGAAAAAAGAAAAAATTGGTCCAGTTTAGGGTTCGTGGTGGGTAATAATAGGGTTATCCACGGGTGGTTACATGGCAGGCGGTGAGCTGCGAATGTGTTCAGGTGAGTAGGTATGGGGTATGGAGAGGTTAAGTCGGGTCCTCCATGGGGTATAAATTGATGGGATTTTGATTAAGGCAAGGGACAATGTGATTTAATTAAAATGACCCCTTCGCACCATTTCCTACCTAGTGAGCGGGTCTACTTTAAAAATAACTTATAAATTAATGTTTAGGTGAATGGTTATTGGCACCAATTTGGTTTTTTTTTGGGATCGGATATTGTCGACCATTGGGGCTCTAGGGGTCAGGTTTCGGGCGAGCATTTTGAAATGACACTTTTGGACCACTTTGCACTCCATGATCCCTACAGAGAGATCCGTGAATACCCAAAAGCCGAAACCTTAGCTCTAAGCACTTCACTCACCTATGGAGGTACACCAAAAAAATTGGCAAAATCTGACTTACGATTTAGGAGTTCTAGGTGCGCGAAGTTAGCTTGGGTGGCTGCTAGGTCTTTTCCCCTATAATGATCATATAAACTTCATTAAAACTCATTCATCTATTCATTTATGAAGGATGCAGATCTTATCCGTAGAAAGTAAACACGACTGAAGCAAAATAATAAGTGGTTGGATAAATGAAATATTAAGCTACATGAGTGTCCTAATACAAATGTGGACATAAAAATGTTTGTCATAGAGAAGTTTCAGAGTGTCATGTGGTCTAATAACATCAGTCGAAAAAAGGCTTACTACATGCAAGTGTTTAACTCAACCGGGGAACATGGGGAGAAAACATACTTAGGGGCTACTATTAAAGGGAAAGCAAGATTGCTAATCACACATTTGAGGACCGGATCACATCATCTCAGGTGCGGGACAGACAGATGGAAGAGGCCCAAAGAGGCTTAAGAGGAGAGAAATTGCATGATTTGTGGGACGGGCGCAATTGAAACTGAATGACACTTTCTCATGGAGTGCGCGACATATGAAGATATTCGGGCTAAGTATGAAACCATTTTGAAAGTGGACAATATGAACAATCTATTTGAAGAGGATACGGTCAACCAAACTGCGGGTTTGCTGGTCAAGATTCATAAAAGAAAATCAAAGTTGGAAAATATTATGAAAATTGTTTAAGGTTGAATGTTCCTTTGATCCCTTAAGCTGCTCGGCCTCGTAAACGTCATTAAAATCATTCATTCATTCATTTATAAAACAACTTGAATATAGACAATTGAATAAACCATTATAAAAACAAAACTTCACAAAATTGCGAATTTCGACTGAAAGGGATCATAGACGTCTCCGTAGGACAATGCACGATTCTGCGCTGTCATGATACCCAAAATCTCCGTCGGCCAGCATGTAATTTTAGTCGATTGAGTAGGATGTTCATCCTCAAACCTGCAATCTCAAAACCCTTGTCGACTAGGCGTCAAAGAGCTTTTCCTGGACTTAATTTTTTATTTGCCCTCTATGAAACCCAAGATCCAGAAGCCTAATGCATTTTACCCGTCTCTTGGCTATGAATAAACCTAAGGTTACTGTTAGGAATTGTCTAGTCTGGCAAGCGCCGGGAGAGAGTGAAGTGCCGTTCGCAATTTGATCTAAATTACATTTATGCTTAGATTGAGTCAACTGAGCCCCCATCTCCATGGCTATTGAACATGGGATGTTTGAAACCCTGCAAGGGCGTAGATATGTTAGCTTTGATTATCCGAATCCTTGTAATAAAAATATGGATGTGAGAGTCGCAGTCCTGGATTCTCCTTCCATCATTAGCTCTGAAAATGAGAGTGTTGTAACGGCGGCAATGCTCGTCCCTAGAGGAAGGGAAAATGATTGGATCTTTTCTACTGAGTCTGGACATTACCAACTTTTATCTAGTGTCCGGGCATCTCGTTTAATTGTCATAGCCAGGACCCCTTCTGCTTCTGCTTCTGCTTGTCCAGTGGGGAGCAAAGGCGAAGATGAAGACGAAGAATTGAAAAAAGGTCTGCTTCCTTTGCTTTTAGCATTATCACCCAGGGCTGCATTTCGAGGCGGTCTTCCTGTAGTGCCTTTTCTTTGTTATACCGACAATATAGTTGAGCATAAGATACTGGAGACATTATCTAGTCCTATAATAGGGATGATGGTTGTCGAGGATGTGCAACTACAAGTAGGGTATTCAGTGAGGGAGTGGAGGCGCAGGCTGCGCTTTCAGCGGATGCCGAATTTGGTTCAAACAGAGGTTGCTCTGATCCATTGCCATGGGAAGAATTTAAATGTGGATGCCGGGCGCTTGGTTCATCCTTATCTGCCTCCTATTGTCGCAGGTCTGGCATTGCTCCCAGAGTTTGGCACTGTAAGAATGAGAGTGATGTGTATTGGGGTGGGAGGAGGCGCTCTGCTTATGTTTCTCCGTTCACATTTCAGCTTGAGAATGGATATTGTGGGTGTGGAGATGGATCAAGTTGTCTTGACAGCTGCTAAAAAACACTTTGGCCTTGCGGAGACTGAGACTGAGGGCCTACGCTTACGCCTTGGTGATGGCCTGCAAGTTGTCCACACCATTGCCCGCCAAGTTGTTTCAAATCATCTTCATTTCGTGCCGTCTGAGATAGCTGAAGCCTGGCACCACTTATTCCCTATCCCTAACCCCAATTCTGAAATCAAAGCCAATGGCGTTGGCCATGTTTCTAGCGATCCGCGCCAGCATGTAATTATAGTTGACGTGGATGCAGGTGATACTGCTGCTGGAGGGTTGAGTGCTCCCCCATTGGAATTCATTGAAAAGCGTTTCCTGTTGGCTACACGAATTGCATTGCATCCAAATGGAATTTTAGCAATGAACATCATTGATCAACACCAAAGTTTCTACAATCATTTACTTACTGTCTTTCGAGAAGTCTTTCACGACATCTATTGCATTCAAGTAAGCAATAGCAATGCTCACAATTACGTGTTATTTGCCAGTCCGTCATGTTTACAAGGCAAAAACAAAGACAGTGCCTTTGTTAATAAACTAAAACAAGTTATCCCTGTAGAGTACATGGAAGGGATTAAACATGTGCGACAGTGAAACATGAAAATTGTACATAGAATATTTTGAAGTTCAAGTTGTAATATGTTTGATGGATGCACTCTGCTTTGCCACAAGGGCTGTTTAGGCACCATTTCGTGCTCATCAATTTTGTATGTAGAGCACATCATAGATATCAAGTTGATTTGAAGGGGGCTTGTTCGCTCTTCCACACAATCAGGTAAGCCACAAACATCATTTCTGATTAATGAGTTACTAGTTACAAGATGCAAAAACGGCATGTAGTCAAAACCTATATGATAGAAGTGTGAAATTGCAATACAGATTGTCAGAAGCTCCCAACCACTCTTAGTCTGTTTATATACTTTTTCTTTCCATATTTCTTTAGGTCTTTTCCACTTTCTTATACATATCAGAGTTGATGAGAGTTAGTTCTTAGTTGAACAATTAGAATCTTGGTTCGCCATGGAATACTTGCGGCATATATGCATTTTGCTGATGATCACACGTAGGGTTGAACTTGTCAAAGTAATTTTTTTTTTTATAGTTGTGGCTTCTGGATAAGACTCTGTAAAATTTTTTGCATCATTTTTCATTCTCTGTATACTCTTTATCATCCCCGATTCCTTATGATGGATCACGAGTGTCATCCAAAACGTTGATACAAAAAATTTGACACAATCTAATCCAGAAGCAGCAACTATAAATATTATGAATTATGGAAATCTACTTGCATTAATAATATTTCTTTTTTCTTCCTAGCTCGTTATTCCATATTTTCTTGCGGAACTTATCCATAACAAAAACCTTTATCTTTTTGCTATTTGTGTAGAACATGTAGTCAAGTAAATGTTCCATTTGCTGTTTTGCTTCATCTAAATCTTTGTTCTTTTACTTATGGTATCATTGAAAACAACATTAGACTATCTACCTACTTCCATTTATTCAACTCTTTTTGAATATAAGTACTTTGTAGACATTACTATTAGTTTTTTATGAATTTCACCTTGTTTTAAAAATATCTATTTCCTTTAAAAGGTTACCGACAAGGGAGACAACATTTTGCTCTATGAGATCCCTCTTATCTAAGCATTCTATAAGGGATTGTTTTTTCACACACCTTATCTTGTTTTGAGCTGTACAATCGTACCCCCTCTGGATTCAAACAATTGTAAATCCATTATGGAGTACACATGCCTTCACTGTTAGGCCAACCCAGGTATATGACAATGTTATGAATCTTTCTAGCATTCAAGTTAAAACATAAGTCATAGCAGCCAAACGATTCTCTACGGTCAACTTAATTCCAGTGTTGAACATGAAGTGTTGCTTTGCTTACAAACGAGACCAGGGCTATACGGTCTTGAAGCTATGCCAGATTGAAAGTGCCAAGCAGTGTTACTTTGTTATAATCCAGGTTCCTAACAGAACTCTTCTCTGGGTTATATAGAACATTTGTGGTATGTTTTAACATATCTTGAGTTGAGGAGATATTTTTGTAAAAGACTTCTCCCAAATTATGATGGTTCAATATGTATATAATGCATTTCCTCTTTTGCAGAGGAAAAGAGAGTAAAGTTGATCGTGCGCTTAAATTAATTACCAGTTTATGTAACGTAGCTTCTTCAGATTAGCTGAGTGTAGAACTCATGCTTGCTATCTTTTGCATAAAAAAAGAGAGTAAGTTAATTGCATTTTCAAATTAATTACCAGTGTATGTGAGATAGCTTATTCAGAGTAAACATAGAGTATAAGAGCAAAGCTTGTCTTTCCAGTTTCAGCTTCCAACAGAAGTGCTTTGTCTAACTATTATTCCTCTCTGTTAACCATGAGAATGCTATACTTAACACAGAAAAACCAAAACATAATGGTTAATTTCCGTATGGTGCTATGTTTAATGGTACAGATTTCATGATGCATGTGATAATATGTGATTTGCAGAGGCAATAATTTTCTAGAATTTCTTCTGGCTTCACCATATACAGTGATTTTAATGATTAGATTGCACTGAGCGTATTTTGTCAGAGTATCTAGTGAAAAACATTCGGTACATTCATAATTTATTAATCTCTATGACTGTATAGTTCTATTTAAACATGAATCTTATGCATAGATTTGATATTAATGTAATGTGCTCCATCACATGCATAAAGAAGGACAAGGTTCATTCCATTGATGTCCACAATTTTGCAGTTGTCCATCATTAAGTGGATGATTAACTGTTTAATGAACTTGAAGCTTGCGATTGGTGAAGGCTAGATAATGGCCAATGCCTCAGTGAGACTTGATTAGTTTCACTGAACTTAGTGAGATTAGGTTTACTTTGGTTTGCTTGAAACAGGATGAAAGATCTAATTAATTTAAAAAATATGGTTCGAGAAGATCATCTCTCAATCGTCAACCATTTGTTTCTCTATTACATTCACGATGAGACCAACGTGGTTGTGTTGAGAAATTGGTAGTACGTCTGGAAAGATAATTTATCGACTGAATTTGCAATGAATTTGGCAAATTGAATTTATGCCCTAAAGACAGACCACAATGTCTGTAATTTGCCTCGACGATGTTTTTGAAGTACATGTTAGCACAGGGCGTTTCTTTTCCTACGTTGTTTGATTATTTATGCATGAAATAATTGCTGTAGAATAGTCATGACTTAAATGAGTCGTGATGGATTATTGATTCTCTGGCTTGCCGAATTGTAATTTTTATCAAATCAATAAGGTGATTTCTAATTTGGGATGGAAAGTATCATGTTTTTAACTGTTTTAGAAATGTATGCTGCTCACAGACTCTGAAGTCTGAGCAATACGAATTAAAAGCCTTGGTGGCTAAGACATTATATTTGAGTTTCTTAGAGAATATTTTTTACAGAATGAAGCGTATGATGGTATTGAAGTTCTGAATCTTATCAAAGATTAGTTTACACAATTTCAATTTGCCAAATGAAAACAGAAAAAACAATCATTTTATTTTTATATTAATCAGTAGCAAAATAAGGGTGCTGTTTCTTATAAAACTACAGTCTGAGGGCGTAAAATCCACAGACTAAAACAACTATCTACAACAAGGTCAAGAACAAACCATTAGCAAACACGCTAGTAGTAGCACAGTACCCACATCAAGAGCGCGTAGACAACTCACCCACAATGCAGGGAGGAGAAGGAGAGATTGAAGAGTGATTTTTTCTTCGTCGGTAGACAACCGTCTAGACAATACTATCACTAGGGTCCCCACCACAAAAGGGAGGAGGTAGTGGAACCCTCTTTGTGATACTGTTAGCACAAAGAGCATGGTGCTGACAATCCTGCACATCATTAGCCAAAGGTTGCAGCAGATGAGGAGTAGCAGTTGGAGGAGGGTCCTCAGATCAAAGGGGGTTGCACTAGCATCAAAAGGTGGAGTCAGGTCCACCGGGTCTGAGGAGGCCAAATCAGTAGTAGGAGCATCATCATCAGCTTGTGAGGAGTCATCAAAAGAAGAATCAAAAGCTAGGTTGGTCAAATGATTATCATCAACATCCTTCCACCAAGTGGCAACACTTTTACGACGCGAGAGAGAACAATCTGTAGCTAGGTGACTAGTAGAGAAGCATCATCGACATGGAAAGGGGAGGCCCTTATAGTCCAACGATTGAGCTCATGGCCTATCCTGACCATGAGAACTACATCCTCTGGAAGGGATGTGTAGATGTCAATTTCAACCAAAATGTGATCAAATATAATTTGTTAATAACAATTCCATATGTTGTAATTAAAAAAATACTTCCTTTTTTTACTATGCTTTAAATCACTGAGTGACATTGGCAGAGTCTAGCAGCTCATGCCACTCTTGACAACTACATTCCACTCTTCTTTTTACTGAGATTACCTTTACTGAGTTTTATTTTTGTACTAGTCCAAGAAATATGGAAATGCTCTACTTCTAGGTTTATGTGCTATTTAGAGACTTTCCAAGTAGTTACCCGTCGAACGATTTTTTCTCTGTAGAAGTGCAAGCCTTTGCCTTGAGTTAAACAAAGCAGAGTGCATAATTTCGGTCAAATTTAAGCTGTTTGGGAGCCGCTTTCTTCTTAGGGGAGCACTTAGGTTTTTTGGCCCGAGGAGAATCATCCTCCCCATCATCTTCAGTCTCTCCTCCCTTAACAAACCCCTTCGACTCCATTTTATCCTCCTCATCAGCAGCCACAATATTCCTACCAAGGGTCTCCGGTACCTTAGCCCGAAAGTGTACAAACAACAACGGAATGAGCCCTTGGTGAAGAACCGGCTTATTGGGGTTCTTCCTGTGCTCCATAATGCTGACATTAAGGGATGAAAGCATAAAACATGGAAAAGAAACTAAAATCTTATGCCTGAAATGATTGAGAAAAACAAAAGGATACCCATGAATATCTACCATCAACAGTAATATATTCCATGATAACCTGCAAAACCTTCCTCCAAAACGGCTTAATTTGTTTAGGGTCATAGTAGGTATTCTTACCTTTGACCAACACTTCCTTCTCACCCTCCGTTTTCGGAAATTTCCTCACGGCCTTATCAAAGATCTTCTGTCGATATAGAACTTCATACCCTTCAAAGACAAACCCGTAACCTTAGCAACAACCTTCTCATCAATAATATTCTCCTTACCAGATAGAGAAATGGAGCCATTATTCCAATCCTGGACAAGGATTTGGGTAACCTTTCTGTCGTGTCCATGCAACTTTTCAAGGTAAGGGGTGATCCCCCCTTTCCTAAGCTTCTTCCAAACATCTTCATCCTGCTTCCAATCCTCAGAGGTGGCTGACTCGACTCGTTTCAAATCGCCTCTCATATTCGGAAATGCAGAGCATTGATTTCGCTGGTTTAACATGCAACTGCCGATGAAGGAAAGGCAAGCCAAGAAAATAGACCCAAAAGTCACCCACCAAATGTGTGAGGTATACAATGCAATTATGGGGTTCAGTTCCGTTGGACGATCACCACATCTTTCCCTAATTCTAATGTCGCTATATGTCATTTCCATAATTAATCTCCACATTGCCAATTCTGCCATGTATCCGATCATTATGACTAAGAGCTTTTATCTCATTATTAAAATTAACTTCGCCCTCCCATATGATTTTATCATTTAAATGGACCCCAAGGTTGGCAAGCCCATCCGCCACCTTGTTGGTCTCCCTATAAGAGTGGGCCATATAACACAACTCAAAGACCTAATTATGTCTCTTGAATCAAGTATAATTTGATCTATTGACCAAGAGGCAACAAACTCCCTTTTAAACATTTTATTATATTATTCGAGTCCCCTTCTATCCAAACCTTCTTGCAATTTAGACATCTAGCAATCTTTAGGGTCTAATAGACGCCCATGGCTTCTGCATAGTGGTTAGACTGAATTCCCAAGGGGAGCGCCACCGCAGCCAAACTAATGCCATTTTCATCTATGATCACTCCCCCACACCCAGCCGACCTAGGATTTCCCTTAGCCGTTCCATCAAAATTAATTTTGATCCAGCCATTGGGAAGAAACAACCAAACCAAACCATCTCTATCCTTCTTAACTTTACCCAGAGATCTGGATATATCTACACCCAGGTTCCACCGTTGAGAGATTTTGAGATCATCATCTTTGCATGGGATGCAAGGTTTATTCTTTAGAGAATTGTGCAAAAGGTTGATATTTTCTCCCAAGGCCTTGCAAATTACCACAAAGGGAGGAGCACCAATGTCTCTAAAGATCCTATTGTTTCTTTCTTTCCAAAGACCACAAATCTCATGAGGGGCAGTTGTAGATCAAAGAGCTTTGAGCACTTGATTAGCAGAAGGACAACACCATTGCGCACAAAAGTCTTGAATAGTACCAGGAAAAACCCAGCAAAAATTGCACTTGTTAAAAATGCTGGCCCAGACATCAAAAGAAAAAGGACAGTGCATTAACACGTGAGATGCCGACTCCTCAGCTTCCAAACACAAATAGCATCTATTAGGGATCAAAAAACCTCTTTTATAGAGATTGTCAGTAGTAAGGGCTTTATTCTGAATAAAAATCCAGTAAAAAATGTTGATTTTGGGAATAAGGAAATTCACCCAGGCCTTGGCCCAAAAAGGAATACAACCAGCATTTTGGTCAGACATAAGAGAGACAGCAGAAGAGACAAAATATTTACCAGAAGGGGTGGCTGCCCAAATAATGGAGTCCTGGACATCTTCTTTCAGAAATACCACATTGAGCAAGACTTGAAGTGAAGATAGCTCCTGATCAACATAAGTAAGTTGAGCCCACTGCTGGCCTTGCCAATAGTCAGAAACCAGAGAGCCAAATGAATCTTTACACACTTCTTTAAACGACACATTCTGGATAGCAATCCAAAGGTTGATCCCTTATCCATTTATCTTCCCAGAAGCGGATAATTCTCCCATTCCCCACTTTCCATCTCAAACCCAAAGCCGCCATGTCCTTCACTTTTTGGATGTTGCTCCATATAAAGGAACTGTTAATAACATGAGGAGAATTGATAAAATCAACCATGGAGGAACAATGAGTTAAATATTTTCTTTTCCAGATTTGATTCCACTCCCTAGGGTTCTGAAAGGCCCTCCAGATCTGTTTTGCCGAAAGAGCTTTGTTAAAGGATTGAATGCCCCTTATTTCCAAATCAACCAACTTCTTTGGCCTACAAACACTATCCCAAGCAATAAGCGGCAAACGGTTCTTCTCCTCAACTCCCGACCAAAGAAAGAGCTTCTGACTTTGATACAGCTGTTAGATCAGCTAGGTTGGTGTAATAACTGCCCTGGTTTTTTTTTTAATTATACCGAGTAATATTACAATGTGACTTCCTTTCTACTTTTTGATCACCCAAATCCCACTTCCATAGTTATCTAATGGTTGTAATTACAAAAGATCGGCAGCAAGCTGATCAAAGCCATGTAGATGGCATAGCTGATCTTATCTATACCTCTTTGGTGAATTTCATGAAACAATCAAAGCCATTGGCAGAATGTCTAAGCTTGACTGAAACGAAATTGGTTGATATGTCAGCGCGGTCGATGTTAAAACGAATTGTATCAATACCAAAATGATAGATGGTGAAATGCAATTAGAACTAGTGATAAACCATCCAGTTTTACAATATGATAAGTATGAAATTAGTAAATTACAACTGTTTGGCAGTGTAACTATCCGGAGTATTACAAATTAGCTCATGGATTGATTCATGTTACAGAATGTTGATAACAGATATGAATGCGGCAATAATCCCAGATTGAACAAAATGACAAATGTATAGCAATTATTTTGAAACTCATCATCATGTATATCTTAGATATATGAAATAAGGTAAGTTGCAGGTCTGAAATCAAAGGTAACAGGTCTGATCAGCATGAGAATATCTAAGTGTAGACACCTACCTACAGCCCTCTTTTTAGTTGTTATTTGCACCATTTGTCGATTTTGGCCATTTTGAATCAATTTTGAGTAATTTTGATCATTTTTATTTACACTTTATTATTGGTGTCCTATCATTTATTTTTTGGTCATTTTTTCATATTTTGTCTTTTAGCACAAGTTTAGTTAAATAATTTTGATAATCATTTAATTAATGTCCTAACTTTGGTCTTAGGAAATTAATCATTTAATTAATTCCCCTTATTCTCTAATGTCCCCTTTATAAATAAATCTCATTTATCTATGCTCATTTTCTTTTATTTCACATATTTATATGGCTTTTGGGGTTTGGAGGGAATTAGCAAATTCGTTTTATTATTTGGCTTTTAATATTGATTGGTGACTTTTCTTTTCCTTTTTGTCTGTTCATTTCTTTATTATGACTGATTGGTTTTTATTATTTAAGCAACCAAAACAAGGGGGCTGTCCCTTACAAAAACAAGGTCTGTCAGCAGAAAAATAGGCCATTAACAGTACATAGGCAGCAAAACAAGTGCTGACTAGAAAGACAATAATATAGCACTTAGGCTAGAAGCCCTTCAAAGGAGGGCTAGACTCATGCCGCATGAGAAGATGAGCGAGAGTTTGAAGATTAGTTCTTCCTTTTTTCTATGTATTGGGCTTTTTTCTTCCTTATTTGGTTAACCATGATTTTAGTATCCTCACTGTATTATGCTGATTTTTATACATGCTTTTTGGTCATGTTAGTGCACTCGTCTCACAAAAGAGCGATATTAGATTAGAGGAGAAAGAACAACAGAGCGTCTTATAAAGTTTGCTTACTTGTTATTTTTGTTTTATGTTGTTTTATGCAAATTTATCTTATACCTTCATTGAGTGATTAGGATAGTTTTATATATAATGTTTATTGCTTTTCATGATTGAACTTAATCATATTTTGATACTAACGTTCGTTTTTCCTAATCTTTCCTAATCTACATGTGGGGAACCTGACGTAAAGTGCAAACAATAATAATCTGATTTTGGAATCGTCAAAAATTAGTTTGTTGCATAATCTATCAAGTCAAGTTATCATACCCTTTTCATAATGTTGGAAATCGCTTTTACATTTTCTGATTGGAATCAATGCATGGCATTGGTTAAAATTTAGGAAAATGTTAAAACTACCCATTGAAATTAAAAATGAAGAGTAATTTCTAAAGTCATTGTGTTTCGTCTCTTCTAATCGGGTTGTACTTATCTACTCTTTCATATTTTAAGCTTGACGCCAAATGTTTAACAAAAGAAAAATATGCTATAATTTAGAGAGTATCGGGTGGAATAGCCTTTGGAATTTCTGTGTTTGGTGTGACTTTTAGCAGTGTGATTTTTATTCATTAACGCGAGTGCATTTTTTGGGCCAGGCGGCTCATGATTCCTTTTGGGCATAAAGAAACAATAATGAATTTGCAGTAAATACTTCATTGAGCAGTTTTCCTTTTTTTTAATCTTTATCAGTTTCAATTTTTTTGTCTTCACTTTCACTGATCTGCTTCACTGATTTGCAAAAATATTTGTTAAAATAAACAAGAACAAATTTACAAAATAAAGAACAAAGTAGAGATTTAGAAATCAGATACAAACACAAGATTTATAGTGGTTCACCATAAACTAGCTACATACACTTTTAAAGCAGGGAACTATCCTTATTAATGTTACACCAAATATTACATATATATGGCCTGTACACATGTACATCCATCTATAGGAATTTGTATAACTACAAATGACGAGACTTGAGAACACAAGAGGTCATATGTGACCATTGAACTTCACATTCCCAACAATCTCCCACTTGAAGTCCAATCGACACAACCATGCACTGCGGCTTTCCCTGCATTTTCAATTCTTTACATCACAACTAGGCCCATTGAAGATTTCAACTTTGCGAAACTTTGTTCACGAACACTTCGAATCAGTCTTCTCCAAATTCTATCAGACTTAATAAAATCTAATAGTAGAACATCTTCTCTCACATTTTTTAGACTCAAACTTACCCATTAATTTAAAATTAAAAAACCCACTTTCTATAGATTCAAAATACGATCCTTTATACATAGAAAAACACTTCAATATGCGCAAAAATATGTCACCTTCACGAAGTATCTTAGGATTTCCTGTAAACCATTCTACACTTTTGACAAGCATTTTTCCTCCTCCACCAAATCTGGTGCCAACTCATTGCCACAAACTCTGTTCTCAAAACGACTGGCAGTACCACAATCCTTACATCTACCCCTTTGCCGTCTCTTCCATAATGTGACTCGTCTTCTGCATGTTGCTCCCTTGGAATACACTCCAGCCACTCTCGTTCATGCTGCATGCTAGCTGACAAAACTTCCTTTTCAAGATGAAGTGCCTTTGTCTCATTTTGAATTCGTTCCTTTAGTGAAGATTTTTCTTGTTTTAATCTTTCTTCATCTCGCAACCATTTTGATATTCTCTTCTTTTCTTCTTCAACCAGTGCCAATTCCTTCTTGGCTTGTTCTCCTTTTTCATCAAGAAACTCCCATTCTTTTTCAAATTTCTCTTTTTACAATCTCAACTCTCTGGCTTCCTTTTCTATTTCTTGCTTTCGAGCTCTGTAATTTTCAATTTCCTATTTTAATTCAGTTTGAAGCTTTTGCAGCTTATTTCTCTCTTTTTCTGTGATTTTAAGTTTTTCTTGCTCACAAAAAAATTGTTGTTGTCTCTTCTTCCAGAGAAACCTTCAAATTCTGAAGCTCTTGCTTCGCATTATTTATTTCCATATCCTCCTGTAAACTTTTTCCTTCTATGGTTACATCTTCATTAATATAGACCACATCTACGTCAAGAGTTGAGAAAGAAATAAACTCAGCATCCACCTCTTCAACTCAATCCTCTTGATTTTCCTAGCCATCCATCACATTCTTGTCTGCATTTTCTTTATTTTGCAGCACTGAAACTTCTTTATCACCTCTCCACTGACCCTGTTTAACACTAGTGTTTTCACTTTCTTCATCCCACCAATGAACACGATGCTTTCTTTCAGCGTTCACAAGAGTGGACAGGTACTTCATATCACACCCATGAATCGTTGGGCTTTTATTAGATTCCAACATGTCAAGAAATTCTTCAATAACTAAATCAACTTCATCATCAAATTGCTCCAAAGACCTCTTCTGAGCAGTCCAAAAGTCACACAAAGGCAAATCTGAAATAGGATGAGCAACTCTCACATCAACGTGACTCTTAAATATATAGAAACATGAAGCTTCGGGATCCAACACCCAAACATCTTCCATCTTCGGTCCTCAACTTTAACTAAGCTCTGATATCAATTGTTAAAGTAAACAAGAGCAGATTCACAAAATAAAGAACAAAAAAGAGATTTAGAAATTAGACACAAACACAAGATTTATAGTGGTTCATCATAAACTGACTACATCCACTCTTAAAGCAGGGAACTATCTTTATTAATGTTACACCAAATACCACACATACATGGACTGTACACATCCATTTATAGAAACTCATATAATTACAAATGAATAGACTTGAGAACACGAAAGGTCATATGTGACCGTTGGACTTCACATAGCTTCATCATTGGCTTGCGCCAGTCTAGTGCTCAACATAACTCATATTCACTTATTATTTCATTTGTGCTCTTGGCATGAGGATATGTTGACATGCATATCTCCTGTTCGCATGAGTTCTTATCTATTGCTTGAATGATTCTTTCCTTTGGTGTGGAGATTTATTTATACTGGTCGACTCAGATCCTAAGGTTGGCGATAATATTTGGAAGCTTGGCGTAGCTTTAGATTCTTGGCTGCGCCTATATCCCATGGTTTTAATGCTCAACTTTTGATATGTTTCGACGAGAATTGAGTTTTGATTTAATGCCCAACCGAGAAGAAGCATTTGATAAATGTATTGATGACTTGTATTGACTAAGACCTACATAGATTTACTATATTCCATCTTGTTTGTTCGGAAGGTGTTGTGGGAATATTTCTTAGTTTGGATTCAAAAAGCATGAGTGGTAATTGCTGTCAGGCATATATTGTTATTATGAAGGCTTAATATTCATCCTAATGACCAGTTACCACACATAAACAATGATTGATTGCAGGAGGCAATCTCACAAATTTAAAGCTAACGTCTTGATTGGTAAAACAAAAAATACGAGTCAAAGCTTTGAATGACAGAGAAATGGATATGTCAATTAGTATGGCTCAATTTGTTCAGGAAACTGGTATAATTATGGATTCTATTAAGATAGGGACAAAAATCGACCTCTTCAAAATCTTTTTTGGCAACAAGCAAGAACCTTCAAGCATAGCTTCACATGGCCAAATTAGTTACCTTTCCATTCACATAGGCACTTGAACAGAGAAAAACAAGAAGTTTTTGATATATGTGAAGAGAAATGGCCATTGAATGTGCAAGGGAATATTTTTTGCAACATACAACTTGAAACAAATGCAGGGTTCCTGAACCACTTTTACAAAGAAACTACACAAGATTTTAAATCAAACAAAAACTAGAACGAGATACATAATGGAAAAGAGGTAGAGATTAGGGTTTCATAAAAAAAATGACAATCATTGGGTAAATTGATCTCTTGGAGAGGCCGAAAAGAAGCAACAAGGGAAAAAGGTGGAGAAGAGGGTTTCAATGAATGCTAACATTTTTTTTTGCAAGATGGACCTTGTGCAGATGTTCAAATACTGCTCAAAGGGAAAGAGCCACAAAAATCCCTTGAAATGAAGATAAATAGGGCTCCCTTCAATCCAAAAAAATCTTAATAATGAACCACAAAATATAAGGTGCAAAAATGCAGTATTCCAGAGGAAGGGCAAAAATAAGAATAAGAAGAACAAAATAGGCAAAAGAAAAATTGATGAAAATAAACAAAAAAAACCCACATGCAATGGAGGCGTAAAGAGACAACTAGTGGTGACACCCTCAAGCATGAACAAACCCAGGCAAAAAAGGTAGGATTGGAGCAGCAAAGATCTATCAATTTTACATTTTCTAAGGAACTATTACAAGCTCAAATTCACGATTTGCGGAAACTAGGATTGATCTGTAAGTTTTGGAGCCTTACTATAGATATAGAGCTATTGAAAGATATGCTATTTGAAGAATGAGTAGGGGTTTCCAAGGCATTTTATCTAGATCAATCAAAGGGCATATTTTTTTGTTCTCTTTCACTCAAAGGCTGAGAGAGACTATTTATAAAGTCGCATCTTGGGTTTTCAAAGGTTCTAGTTTATGCATGCAACCATGAACACCAAACTTCAAACCAAACTAGTTTGAGGCTAAATTTGTCCCCCTTTGGGTTCACTTGTAATCCCTTGCCTTAGAATATAGAGAGCTCAATTTGATTGAAATCTTGGAAAACCAAATTAGGGGTTTTTTATTAAGCATGACAGGGATTTTTTTTTAGGGATCCTTCCTAACCGGTTAGAGCCTACATATTGTTGGATACCTCTAAAATGATCCCAAGCCAAATACATATAAACTCTAAATTCGGTAAGTGGGTTCATAAAATCGTTGTGGAAGATCCACACAATGTATGTGGTATATGTCATTCCATGGGTCATAATGCATCAGCCTATCCTAATCTTCAAAAACTGAAAGAACTTGTAAATCCTTTGCATCAACCACCTATTTCTCTAAAAAACAAAGATACAAAATTGGTGGTTGACAAGGCCAAAGAAATGGTTCAAGGCTACCAAGGAAAGAAAGAATAGGTAGATCTACTTCAGAAAAAGTTGGAAAGTCTTGAAAAGCTATTATCTGAAAACAATCCCATGCTTTTAAAAAAAACCAAGGGTTGGCTTAGCAAAGATAATATTTCATCCTTGTAATTCTCTCATGTAATGTCCCCTTTTTAGCAGACATGGATTGTGGATGATTAGCCTATTATTTCAACCTTCATAGGCTAATGAGATTGGATAGAGGGTCCTTTGAGGGATGCATCTTCTTCAGTGGTCAAATTTTTGCAGATTTGGCTTTCGTTTGAGGTCTCCAGGACTTTGTATGCAGTGCTTACTATTTATAGTAAGTTGGAGATGTTAGAGATGGACCCTTGCTATTTTTAGTAAAGGTGTATGGTCGTATGCAGATTCATTATGTCAGCTCCCAGTTCAGACGACGTGCAAAAATGATGAGTAATAATGGAGATATTAATATTTATTTGGCTAAAATAAATATTAATAGTTTGAGCTTATATTATAAAGTTATAATATAATTTTTTATTATAACTTAAGTGACTTAATGTTGAGGGTCTATTTCTCATCGAATGGGGCCAGATGACTGAATTAATTGAAGGAGAAAAATTAAATGTATTTTCCTAAGTCTAAAATCATTAAATGTTTTAATGATTTATTTTTAAATGATTTTATGAGGAAAATTGCAACTCTCTAGAAGAATTTGATTTAGGGTTTGAAAGGCATATTTACGCTGGGAAAAGAAGGAAGAAAAGATCCATTGTTATTTGCTATCATTTTGAAAATAGGTTTTTATGCTCTGAGAAGGGTTTCAGCCATTGCCATTGAAGAACGTAGTTCCTTCTATGGGTCTCCATTTGAGCTGGTGCAATATCCAGTGAATTTGGGAAATTAGAGAGTTTCATCCAGGAACTCTATTGTG
>MU228010.1:1380147-1430204 GCA_018584345.1 Thuja plicata | reverse complement strand
CCATTGAAGAACGTAGTTCCTTCTATGGGTCTCCATTTGAGCTGGTGCAATATCCAGTGAATTTGGGAAATTAGAGAGTTTCATCCAGGAACTCTATTGTGCTTCAACAGAGGTTTTATTTAGCAGTTAGTTGGAGATAGAAAAAGATTTATTGCAGCTGCTACAGTGCATGAACAGTGTCGCGCTACAGTAACATGAACAGTGCCGCACTACAGTATGTGTGAATAGTGACGCGCTACAGTATTTTTCTACAGTACCACCGTGAACAGTAACCGCGCTACAGTAATAAAGGCAATAAGATTCATGCTTCCAAAATCAGAAGTCTTGCAGGTCACGACAATAATCAGGTTTTTTTTTCATTTCATACATTGTTTTTTAATGTATTTTTTATCAGCACTACACTGTGTTCAAACATTAGCAGTCATATGGAATAAATGACTTTGATCAATATTGCAATCAGATTTGAATTTTAGTTCAGATAGAGTAGTTTCAATTATTGTTTTTTCTTATGTCAAATCCCCTTGAAAACACAAAAAATCAGAATATTAAACAAAAATAAAACAACTCAAACAACATAGCGGATAGAGCTTACGAAGGGTTCTTACATTGGTATCAGAGCTTGCCTGCAAAGTGTTTGACAAATTGTCAAACATCCAGAATTAAACCACAGTTCAGTGTTTGTCAAAGTTAGAGCCACAAGGGGTTCTTACATCTCACAAGAAAGAAACTAAAAACTTCATTTCATCATTATCATTACACCAAATAGATGCTATTGTCTGTCACTTGATGTTCTCAAAAGAGCCCATCCACATCTCTAAAACCAGTTCAGAGGACCTCTCTCAATCAGGGATTTTATCAACAACAAATAGTGATGAATAATGCAGAGTCAGACAATGAAAACAACTAAATCCTTCTTAAGGGAAATGGTTCTGGGAAATTGTCCAAATAACCTAGAAGAGCTTGCTGAAAAAATTCGTTACACGGTAGGCTCAGATCTTTTTGATGAGATAGCAAAGGAAATATTACTTGAAGACTCATAAAAAATGCCTATTACTCACAAAGTGTATACGGAAAATAGCATGGAGATAGATGCACACTTACTACATGAGTTTGATCATTCACAATTATTAGCATTGTCATAGACACCCTCTTCTCAAATAATGGTAAAAAACAACTCTAGGAAAAAGAGGTTAAAAATCTAAGGTTACTAAATTAAAGGAAGAGATAGATGCAGGAGTGTAGACTACCTTAGATGGAATATTCTCAGTAAGTAAAAGATTGAGGAGGGCATGCTGCTCTCCTTGAACATAATGATGATACTGTCTTGGAATTTCAGAGGCATTAATGCCTCTGACAAACGAGCCCAAATCAAATGTCAACTTGATGTTTGTGGGCTAGACATCATTCTATTGCAAGAGACTAAAATATCACAACAAACATATGAGGCTTTAGTCACGAAATGGGGTAAATGGAAATCACTACATGTTCTAGCTTAAGGGGCTTTAGGTGGTCTAATTACATTATGAAATCCCAAAACATTGTCCATTGATGTAACTAATAGAGCAAATAAATGGCAGAAATTTAGACTATTCAATGTTTATGGACCAACAACTACAAATAACGAGGCAAAGTTATGGGAAGTACTAACAAATACCATTCACAAAATTGGTAATGAAAAAGTCATATTGGCAAGAGATTTCAATGCGATAGTTTCACTACATGAGAAACAAGGAGGAATATGCCCACCACATAAAACAATGAAAGAGTTTAGTTATTTATTTTCGAAAAATGCATTGAAGGATATTTTTCCCACCAAGGGAAGTTTACATGGACAAAGTGGACACAGGAATTTTTGCAAATTACTAAACGACTTGATAGACATTTAGTCTCACAAAATTGGACGTTTGCATCATTTAATTTGACTTCATAAATTTTGTCACTTATCAGTTCATATCATTATGCAATTTCATTATAAATATCAGGTCTAAACTCTAGGGTAGAGCACAAGCCTTCGTTCAAGTTTGAGGAAAATGTAGTTCAGGCATCCACATTTTCTTCCTCTCCTTCACCATGGCGGGTTATGTTTCAGTTCTATAAAAAGTTGTAGTATGTCAAAATCCAAATCAAAACTTGGAATATACAAATGTTTAAGAACATCTTTTTACAGTTAGATGAGGTAGCTAATGAACTAGCATGTGTGCTTGAATATATAATTCAACATGGATTGGATTCAACTACACATGCTAAACGGAAAGAGTTGCAACAATTATGGGAAGAACTAGGAAAAAGAGAAGAAATATACTGGGGACAAAAGTCTAGAGAGTTATGGTTAAGGGAAGGAGACTGCAACACAAAATATTTTTATGCATCAACCCAAATCAAAAGAGCTACTCAAACAATCTTCTCAATACAAAATTCCATATCAAGTAAACAAATCATGAATGTAAAGGAGATCCAAGAGGAGGGGGTCAAGTTCTTTAAAAACCTTTTAGCTCCAATTGAAAATGAAACAATACAGATAAATCAAGATGAGCATCTCTTACTGGTAGCAATCCCAAGCATCTTTCCTCAAGAAGATAATGAGGGTCTAATGAAACCTTTCATACTAAAATAAGTAAGGATGGTAGTCTTTTCATTTTCACTAGATAAAGCCCCAGGATTAAACAGTTTACAACTCTCTTTTTCGAAAGTGCTAGGATATATTGGGATTTGACCTACTTCTAAAACATGAAGAATCAAGAAGACATGGAACAATGTTGAAGAATTTTAATGTAAAAAATATTGTAATCTTCCCAAAACAAAACAACCTAGGACCTTTACTGAATTTAGGCGCATTTCACTATGCAATATAGTGTACGAAATATTCACAAATGAAATTTAGTTGTGGTTGCAACATCTTATTCCTAAATTCATCTCACAAGAGAAAGGAACATTTTTTCCCAAGAAGAGACATCTAAAGGTGCATTAATTACGCGACGAAATTCCTATACGTAACTTTTTGCACAACCTTGCCTCTCCGTGATCATCTACACCACCATGCCTCTCCGCGACCATGCCTCTCCATGACCTTGCGTCTCTGTGGTCACACGACCATAACATGAGCTAGGTGTTTAGCCTGCACTTGTGTTCATATTTTCAGTGGTTGTTTCTGCGTGCGTTGGTTGTTGGTTGCGTCTTCATGGTTTTTGGTGGATTGGTTGTTTGTGGATGCTTCTTTAGCATTTGGTCATCTCCCCGCATGACTTTTGTTGGTGCTACATGGTTGTTTTTTTTCTAGCTGGTGTTTGGTATACCATTTTCCCCATCACCGTGAGTTTTGGGCTCTTGGTTTCTCTCCTATCATGGTCGGCCCCCCTACGTATCGGTCTCTGCTTCTCAGCTGCGGTGCTTGCTATGACGTATATGATTTCTCGTAGGTGTTCATGGCTCATGGCTATTTGTTGTTGTCTGGCTTTGTTCTTTGTTCTGGATTTGTTATCTAATCTTGTTGATCTCTGGTTGGGCTTCATGGATGTTGGTGGCTATTTTCTTCTGATCTCTCGTTGGGCCTTGTTCCTTTTTTGTTCGCGAGTTGTCTGTTCTTACTTCTTTCTTGTTGGTTCTTGTTCCTATATTTTTCTGGGTTGCTCATCCTCCTCCTTTGGCGTTTGGAGGCTCTTTCCCTTCCTTCTCAGGCCGTATTTATTTCGTGTTCTTGTTCTGTCAGTGGTTTGTTCCATTTTATTTTGTTCTGGTTGCTTGGGTGCAGTTTCCTATTCCTTCTGTGCTGTATTGTTGGAGGCCCTTGGTGTTGGGTTTGTGTGTTTATTCTGTCTTCAGTTTCATGGGCTCCTCAAGAGAGCCTCCTCTCTGTCGACACCCCTGCAAACATATCAACACAAGTCTCATTAGATTCAAGAGCTCCATGATAGAATGGGGAGGTTGGAATTCGAGAATCTGAACCTCAAACACAACTTGCAGGACATTTCCAATAGGTTATCGTCGGTTGTTGCTGAGAATGTTGAGCTTCGTGGCCTTCTCAATTCTAACATTGAACAAACCACAGTTAAGGATGTTGACATTTTGGAAATCAAAGCTAAACATTCTGAACTGGTTAATTTACATGATCATACTGAGAAGCAGGTCAAATCTTGGGCTTCCATCTACAACAACAAGAATGCCCCCCCCCGTTTACCGGTATATAAGAACTTGTTAAATCCAACCTCAATGAGAAACGCACAAGGAGATCTCTTGATTTCAACCTCAAGGTGCAAGGCCTCCCCTTGATCTCCCTTGATCCTATGATTGTTGCGTTGACTTTTCTTAGTGATTACCTTGGTCTCATGGACATCATATTGGAAAGAGCATGGATTGGTTATGAGAATACACTTTTTCTTGCTTACATTCCACTATTGACCGTCTCAGGGCTATATGAAATCTTCTCTCACTACCTACAAAGGTTTTTACGGATGAGGGCCTTACCAAAATGCAAGTGGCTAATCTCAAACAGTCCAGAGAACTTGTGGAAGTAGCCAGGCGAAATAGAAAATGGGCTATTATTAGGAACCTTAAGGCTATCATCAGGGATTCCTTCCCCCAAGTGGAAACCAAACACCCTATTGCTGCTGTGAAATGACAGTTTCGTCACCTATGGGGTGAGGGTGGCATGTTGGATTCTCTCAGAGTTAATTGTTGGAATGGGAATGATTATTTTTGGTCTTCCTTGGGGCTCCTTTAGGATGCCTTGGATTATTCTAATATCCTCCTTCTTATTGAAACACACGAGAGTCTAGTTCATCCTCTCTCGGGAATTGCAGGCTTTTTCTAGCCTTCCACTTATAGATGTGAGACTAGGAGCTTTGGTGGGGTCCGCGGCTCTAGTAGGGTTGCTTGTCTTTTCAGCAATCATCTTCATGACAAGATTTCAGTTGTTATTTTAGATGCCTCTATTAGATTCATGTGGGTCCGGTTGTGCAGTACCGCCCCCGTATCAGAGACACCTTCATTGGAGTGTACTAATTCCCTTCGACATCCTTATTCTATGCTATCCACAAAAGTCCTGATGGTGATCCCTATGCCAAACTTCTCATCATGGGCGATTTCAACACCAGGACCCAGGTGCCCCTTCACGACATGGTGGCGGACTCCCTGTGCATTGATGATAGATTCTGCTACTTCAGGATTCCATCATTCTTCAGATGATGCCTCAAGACCCTTCACCAAATATGGCCAGTGTCTTCTTCATCTCTATGAGTCTTTGGATCTTGTGATTCTAAATGGGTTATCTTTCTTCTTGGGTGCCCTCTACCTCACTTGTAGGCCTCATGGCGGTGGGGCCAATATGGTTGATCACACACACTCTAGTATGTCATCATTCCATTCCATCCACCATTTCTCCATCACCCCCATTCCTCTTGCAGATCATGCCCTCCTTAGCCTCTCCCTCCTATCCAACTCTCCCCACCCTATCCCTTCCCCGTCTCCCAAGCTTACCTCTCTCCTCTGTACCCTATTTTGATTTGAGGATGGTGACCTCGACCTCTTCTCCCACCATCCCAGACTTCTTTTCCCTCCCCTCTCCCACTTCTCTTTTTGGTGTACCACCTCCATGTTTCACGTCCTCTCCACCTCTATCTGGGATGCTTTTCATTTGTCCTTCCCTCACTTCATCACCCCCTAACATACCGCCTCTAGATTGAGGAAATCTTTCCCTATGAATAAGTGGTATGATTGGGGTGCGTTTGGCTTTTTCCCTTCACCACCCCACCTTCACTAAGCTGAGTGCTCGTTATCATCTTCTCCTCTAACACAAGAAGCACCTCTTCATCTCGCATCATAAGAGAACTCTTTGCGCCTCCCTCATCCACTTCTCCAAGTCTTTTTGGCACACCCTCCTCTTTCGCTGATCCCTCCTCCCCCCTGCGCTTGACCTTTGGCAACTGTTTTCCCACACCTCTAAGCTTTATGATATCCTTGGCCAACCTCTCATCCTTGTCATGCTCGTGTCTAGTTTGCTGAGGCCTTGATCCTCGTTGGGTATATTGGGATTTTGATTGATCATCTCCCTCCCTTCCAGTACTCTCTTGATGCCCCTCCCCATCTGTACCCCCCTAGATAGGAGTTGAATAGATGTGTTAGGTTAGACATCTACATACACCAAATCCACACTACTTGGGTCAACCCCCACGAGGGCCTTTACCCCAAGATGGCATTTTATGCAGACCACTTCCTAGAGCTGAGGGACGAGCTCATTTTTTTCCCCTCCTACTTATGACATCATTGGTCCCAGTCTCTTGGGATCTTGCTTTATTTATTTATAGTGGGATCTCACAAGCTCTATTTTGAGACTAATCACCAACTTAACAAGAAGGACAAGATCTACCAACTATGCAATATTGGGGAGACTGAGTCTGAGGAGCACTTCATGTTCTATTACCCTATTCATTACGAGATCCATGGGATATTTTTTTTGTCTTTTCAGGGACACTCAAGACATTTCTACCTTCTTCAGATTCACAGATCAGAGGTGCCTTTCTCTCTATCTTCTGGAGGCCACCATGATTTGTGAGAGATCTTCCTAGCATAAGGCTCATACACACCTCCACACATCTTGGCTTATCACCTCCTTCTCTGGGATCTCTTCGATGCGTGGTACCAAGAGACAATTGCCCCCTCTCTAATCACACTAGATCTGTGAGGCCTCGAAGGGACTCTTCTCTGTTGTGCCCTTCCCCTTCTAGGACCCCAAGACAGTAGCCTGAGGTCACTATTAGTGGCTCAGGTTTCTTAGGGGGTGGGGGTTTTCCATCTTTTCTCTCTTGAACCTCCTGCACCCCCTTATTCCTCCTTGGTTTAACTGTGTAATTCTTTTTGGTTTCTTGTCTCTTTGGATTTTTCTTTCTTCGGGTACCATTTGGTGGTCTTGCTGTGGGCTATACCCTTGTGTTTTATTCAGAAGTCCCTTTGACCCCTTTTGTGGTAATTTAGTGGACATTAATACATTTATCTTATCTTATCTTATCTTATTTATCAAAATTAACCACTTATCATCTTTCATTGTAAAAATTGACATGATGAAAGCATATGATAAAGTGCACTGGAGCTTCCTAATGAATTCTTGGACAAATTTGGCTTCTTTAGTAAATGGTGCAAAATGACACTTTCTTGTTTATTAGGGGCCAAATTCTCAGTTATAATAAATGGAACACCTTCAGGCTACTTTAGTGACACATTAGTAAGATAATGAGATCCTTTATCCCCATTCCTTTTCATAATTTTGGTAGAAGCATTGAGTAGGTCAATTTAGAAGAGTCATAATCAGGGTTTATGGAAAGGCATACACATCCCTCACACATACATTTCCATTACACGTACTCTATTTGGAGATGATACCTTATTATTTAGCAAAGAATCTCTTCAAGGAGCTAAAAAAATTAGACAAATATTGGATTTGTATTCTTTAGTGTTTGGACAAAAGATAAATGCACAAAAGACAAAGACATGTCTTTAATTCCAAGGTAGTTGTCAGAAGGAAATTTGTTCATATTTTAGGCTTCTAGATAGTAGAGTTACCATGTACATACTTGGGAATCCCATTCTTTATGGGTACAAATAAGACATCTTATTGGTCTAAGGTTAAAGAAAGGCTTAATTCTAGAATCTCAGCTTGGAAAGTCAGATGGTTGTCATTATTAAGCCACATTTTGTTAATCAAGACAATTTCAAAATCAATTCCAAAATACTTCATAACAGTTCTCAAAGCACCCAAATCAGTAGTTGAGAAGATAGAAAAGATGATTTTGAATTTCTTATGGCGAGGGAATAAGAATGATGTTAATGAGGTCCCTCTAATCTCTCTTGAAGGCACATCATCTAATAAATCTAAAGGTGGAGTTGGTTTGCACAATATTTCCAAGCGAAACATAGCTTTTGGGGGTAAATTAATATGGCAAATGTACACTAAATTTGATTCAAAGTGGTGCAAGAAAATGAAAGAAAAATAATTAGATACTCAAAGCCCAACTAGAATATTCACAATATCCAATCCTTCGGATGGGTCTTCCATGTGGAGCTTTATGATGTCAAGTTGGAAAGTTGTCACCTCATACATCTCCTAGGAAGTACATAATGGAGAAGTAGTCCATTTTTGGAATGATTCCTGGAACAATTTTCATCCTTTGAAGGATATTCAATAATTGCATTAAACCATCCTAGTCTTATCCCATTTGTGGGGTATTAGATTGATTGATTATGTATGATCACTTGAGGTGGCAACATGAAGAGTAAAATGGAAACACTTTTCTACCACAGAGATTACAATGGCTCAAAACAAGGTCTTGCATTACATGTTATCCAAAATAGTAGTATTTCTCTCATGAAAACCTAATAGAGTCATTTGGGAAATTTCTAAGGTTCGTAACTACATGGTCAAACAAGGTTGTAAAGAAATTGTCAATAGGGGTCTACAAATACCATCACAAAGAGATTACTCATTCTGTTGGAAAAGAATGATTATACCAAAATAAGGGAGCTTTGCATGGTTAGTATTGCATATAAGAGCACTAAAAAGTGATAGAATCATAAGATTAGAATTTGCAGATACCTTTAAATTTCATTTGTGCAATGAAGTGTTTGAAGATGCTGCTCATTTATTCTTACAATGATCATATGCTCATCAATGTTTAAAATTCATATTGCATAAAATTGGCTTGTTTACCCCTTTTCCAAAGACAATTTGGGATCTATTTCAAGCCTAACCAATGTCATACAAAGACTCTTTCTTTGCATGCATTTGGCATTTAATACCATCCATAGTTATATGGTCTATCTAGTGGGAGTTAAATAAACACATTTTCAAGAAAACATCATCTACAATTTAGTCTATCCAAGGAGCCATTGAAAAATCAGTTTGAGAAGGAGCCCACGCACATGTTCAAAATTAAAAAAATTGCACTTCACTCTTCACGACCTGGGATGACAATAATTTAAACACCTAGAAATGCATAAATTTACCATTCAAACATGCTCTAAAGAAACCATCTAAGACAAAAATTGATAGAGAAAGTATTAAATTGAACTTTGATGGTACTTTGAAAGAGAATTTGACAGTTTCTGGAGTAGGGGTTTGCAATCAGGACTCACATGAGGTATTGAAAGTAAGTAAATCAATTGCTTTTCCATCAGACACAAACAATATAGCAGAATCATTGGCACTTTTACATGGTTTAATACTTGCAAAGAAGTTAGGTATATCCAACATCCATATAGAAGGTGACTCATTAAACATCATAAATGCATGCAAAGAAAGATTCTGGCATAATTAGCGACTAAAATATATGTTACAAAATATTTGGGAACTATTAGATAAGTTTGATTCTTTTCACATCTAACATATTTATTGAGAAGGGAATACGCTTGCAGATCGATTGGCAAACATTTTAGGTCAAAAAGAAGTTCTCATAACAGAGAATGGGGCTAAGGTTGATGAATTTCCATATTTAGTAGAAATATTGGCAAGAGAAATTATGCATGGACAAACTTGAAATACTCTCTACATCACACGAAACCATGCAAAGGCGACCATAATCTAGGTAGGGATTTAAAAAAATATAATCATTATGCGTTCATTTTTTTTTTATCATAGTGCATTCATAAAGGATATGGACAATCCATTACATCTCATGTATGCAGAGAAAATTGGATTTTTCATGAGTTCCAAGTCTAACTAGTACACATTTCAGTTGTCACACATGTGAAAGATTATTATCCAAGTAGGTAGATCTCATGTATGCAGAGAAAACTAGATCTTTCATGAGTTCCAAGTCTAACTAGTACACATTTTGGTTTTCACACATGTGAAAGATTATTATCCAAGTAGGTAGATCTCCTAGAAGCAAGCCGAGGATATGTGTTATAAATACTAACATTATATTGATTGTATGTAAGTATTATATAGTATGAAATATTCCTACTTTTGTGACAAGTGGTTTGATTGTTGTGTGTGAAGCCTTGCATCGTTTTATGGTTGTATGATGCACAACAATAAAACCTTACTCCTATTTAAATTTATTGTGTATCTTAAGAACATAATGCAACAATAGAAGCATTACTTATTTTCAAGGCATTCAACAAATCAATGATTATTCAAAAGAGTTTCTAAACATTAAAAAAATTAACTATTATTCTAATAAATGGGTATGTGAAGCGAGATGGTGAACAAAAACGTTGGCACAAACAAAAAAAAATGAAAAATGAGCTAAACGTATACATGTTTTTGTAAAAATTCAAAAATGATGTACATGTTATGGCAGGGAAAATCTGAGCCAAAACACGTACGTGTTACTCAAAATAAAGTACGCATGTGATTTTCTAAGAATAATACACGCGCGTGCTATGTTAAAAAAGAAAAAAAAGAATACATGTGCTGTGCTGTATTGTTGGAATTCGAGTATCTGAACCTCAAACGCAGCTTGTAGGAAATTTTCAATAGGTCATCGTCGGTTGTTGCTGAGAATGTTGAGCATCATGGCCTTCTCAGTTCTAACATTGAACAGACCACAGTTAAGGATGTTGACATTTTGGAAATCAAAGCTAAACATTTCGAACTTGTTAATTTACATGATCATATTGAGAAGCAGTTCAAATCTTGGGCTTCCATCTACAACAACAACAATGGCCCCCCGTTTACTGGTTTCTAAGAATTTGTTCAATCCAACCTCACTGAGGAACGCACAAGGAGATCTCTTGAGCTCAACCTCAAGGTGCAAGGCCTCCCCTCGATCTCCCCTGATCCCATGATTGTTGCGTTGACTTTTCTCAGTGATTACCTTGGTCTCATGGGTATCATATTGGAAAGAGAATGGATTGGTTATAAGAATACACTTTTTCTTCGCTTACATTCCACTATTGACTGTCTATGCGCTCTCAGGGCTATATGAAATATTCTCTCGCTACCTACAAAGGTTTTTATGGATGAGGACCTTACCAAAATGCAAGTGCTAAACTCAAACAGTCTAGAGAACTTGTGGAAGCAGCAAGGCGAAATGGAAAATGGGATATTATTAGGAACCTTAAGGCTATCATTAGAAATTCCTTCCCCCCCCCACGTGGGAAACCAAGCACCCTACTGCTGCTGCAAAATGACAGTTTCGTCGCCTATGGGGTGAGGGTGACATGTTGGATTCTCTCAGAGTTAATTGTTGGAACGGGAATGGTTATTTTTGGTCTTCCTTGGGGCTCCTTTAGGATGCCTTGGATTATTCTAATATCATCCTTCTCATTGAAACACACGAGAGTCTAGTTCATCCTCTCCCAAGAATTGCAGGCTTTTTCTAGCTTTCCACTTATAGATGTGAGACTAGAGATTTGGTGGGGTCTGTGGCTCTAGTAGGGTTGCTTGTCTTTTCAACAATCATCTTCATGACAAGATTTCAATTAATTTTTTAGATGCCTCTAATAGATTCATGTGGGTTTGGTTGTGTAGTACCGCCCCCATATCAGAGACACCTTCATTGGAGTGTACTAATTCCCTTCGACATCCTTATTCTATGCTATCCACAAAAGTCCTGATGGTGATCCCTATGCCAAACTTTATTATAAAATTTCTTAGTTCTCAGTGGCCAGTGACATTCTCATCATGGGTGATTTCAACACCAGGACCCAGGTTTCTCAGGTGCCCCTTCACGATAGGGAGGTGGACTCCTTGTGCATTGACGATAGATTCCGCTACTTCAGGATTCCATCTTTCTTCAGATGATGCCTCAAGACCCTTCACCAAATATGGCCAGTGTCTTCTTCATCTCTATGAGTCTTTGGATCTTGTGATTCTAAATGGGTTATCTTTCTTCCTGGGTGCCCTCTACTTCACTTGTTGGCCTCACGGGGGTGGGGCCAACATGGTTGATCACACACACTCTAGTAAGTCATCATTCCATTCCATCCACTACTTCTCTATCACCCCCATTCCTCTTGCAAATCATGCCCTCCTTAGCCTCTCCATCCTATCCAACTCTCCCCACCCTATTCCTTCCCCATCTCCCCCGCTCACCTATCTCCTTTGTACCCTATTTTTATTTGAGGACGGTGACCCCAACCTCTTCTCCCACCATCTCAGACTTCTTTTCCCTCCCCTCTCCCACTTCTCCTCTTTTTGGTGTACCACCTCCATGTTTCACATCCTCTGCACCTCTATCTAGGATACTTTTCATTTATCCTTCTCTCACTTCATCACCCCCTAACATACCCCCTCTAGATTGAGGAACTCTTTCCTTATGAATAAGTGGTAAAATGATGATTACAAAAACCTCCACCATACTTTGTGTTTGGCTTTTTCCCTTCACCACCCCATGACCTTCACTAAGTTGAGGACTCATTATCATCTTCTCCTCTAATACAAGAAGCACCTCTTCATCTCACATCATAGGAGAACTCTTTGTTCCTCCCTCATCCACCGCTCCAAGTCTTTTTGGCTCCTCTTTCACTGATCTCTCCTCCCCCTTGCGATTGACCTTTGGCACCTGTTTTCCCACACCTCTAAGCTTTATGATATCCTTGGCCAATCTCTCATCCTTGTCACTCTCGTGGCTGGTTTGCTGAGGCCTCGATCCTCCTTGGGTATATTTGGATTTTGATTGATCATCTCCCTCCCTTCCAGTACTCTCTTGATGCCCCTTCCCATCTCTTCCCCCTAGATAGGAGTTGAATAGATGTGTCAGGTCAAACATCTACATACACCAAATCCACACTACTTGGGTCATTCCCCACAAGGGCCATTACCCCAAGATGGCATTTTATGCAGACCACTTCTTAGAGATGAGGGGCAAGCTCATTTTTTCCCCTCCTACTTATGACATCATTGGTCCCAGTCTCTTGGGATCTTGCTTGATTTATTTATAATGGGATCTCATGGGCTCTCTTTTGAGACTAATCACCAACTTAACAAGAAGGACAAGATCTACCAGTTATGCAATATTGGGGAGACCGAGTCTGGGGAGCACTTCATTTTCTTTAGCTCTATTCATTACGAGATCTATGGGATATATATATATTTTTTTGTCTTTTCAGGGACACTCAAGACATTTCCACCTTCTTCAGATTCACAGATCAGAGGTGCCTTTCTCTCTATCTCCGGGAGGCCACAAGATTTGTGAGAGATCTTCCTAGCATAAGGCTCATAGACACCTCCACATGTCTTGGCTTATCGCCTCCTTCTTCTCTCGAATATTTTCGATGTGTGGTACCAATAGACAATTGCCCCCTTTCTAATCACACTAGATCTGTGAGGCCTCAAAGGGACTCTTCTCTATTGTGGCCTTCCCCTTCTAGGACCCTTCGATAGTAGCCCGAGGTCACTATTGGTGGCTTAGGTTTCTTAGGGGGTGGGGGTTTTCCCTCTTTTCTCTTTTGGACCTCATGTACCCCCCTTATTCGTCCTCGGTTTCAACTGCGTAATTTTTTTTGGTTTCTTGTCTCTTTGGATTTTTATTTCTTCGGGTACCATTTGGTGGTCTTGCCGTAGATTGGGCCCTTGTGTTTTGTTCATAAGTCCCTTTAACCCCTTTTGTGGTAATTTATTGGACATTAATACATTTATCTTATCTTATCTTATTTATCAAAATTAGCCACTTATCATCTTTCATTGTAAAACTTGACATGATGAAAGAATATGATAAAGTGGATTGGAGCTTCCTAATGAAATTCTTGTACAAATTTGGCTTCTTTAGTAAATGGTGCAAAATGACACTTTCTTGTTTATTAGGGGCCAAATTCCCAGTTATAATAAATGGAACACCTTCAGGCTACTTTAGTGCCACACAAGGAATAAGACAAGGGGATCCTTTATCCCCATTCCTTTTCATAATTATGACAGAAGCATTGAGTAGGTCAATTTAGGAGAGTCATAATCAGGGTTTATGGAAAGGCATACACATCCCTCACACATGCATTTCCATTACACATACTCTATTTGGAGATGATACCTTATTATTTAGCAAAGAATCTCTTCAAGAAGTTAAAAAAAATTAGACAAATATTGGATTTGTATTCTTTAGTGTTTGGACAAAAGATAAATCCATAAAAGACAAAGATATATGCCTTTAACTCTAAGGTAGTTGTCAGATGGAAAATTGTTCATATTTTAGGCTTCTAGATAGTAGACTTACCATGTACATACTTGGGAACCCCATTCTTTATGAGTACAAATAAGACATCTTATTGGTCTAAGGTTAAGAAAGGTCTAATTCTAGAATATCAACTTGGCAAGTTAGATGGTTGTCATTATTAGGCCACATTTTGTCAATCAAGAAAATTTCAAAGTCAATTCCAAAATACTTCATAACAGTTCTCAAAGCACCCAAATCAGTAGTTGAGAAGATATAAAAGATGATTGGAATTTCTTATGGTGAGGTAATATGTATGATGTTAATGAGGTCCCTCTAATCTCTCTTGAAGACACATCATCTGATAAATCTAAAGGTGGAGTTGGTTTGCACAATATTTCCAAATGAAACGTAGCTTTTGGGGGTAAATTAATATGGAAAATGTTCACTAAATTTGATTCAAAGTGGTGCAAGAAAATGAAAGAAAAATAATTAGATACTCAAAGCCCAACTAGAATATTCACAATATCCAATCCTCTGGATGGGTCTGCTATGTGGAACTTTATGATGTCAAGTTGGAAAGTTGTCACCTCATACATCTCCTAGGAAGTACATAATGGAGTAGTCCATTTTTGGAATGATTCCTGGAACGAGTTTCCTCCTTTGAAGGATATTCAATAATTGCAATCAACCATCCTAGTCTTATCCCAGTTGTGGGGTTTTAGATTGATTGATTATGTATGATCACTTGAGGTGGCAACATGAAGAGTAAAATGGAAATACTTTTCTAACACAGAGATTACAGTGGCTCAAAATAAGGTCTTACATTACATGTTATCCAAAAGAGTAGTATTTATCTCATGAAAACCTAATAGAGTCATTTGGGAACCTTCTAAGGATGGTAACTACATGGTCAAACAAGGTTATAAATAAATTATCAATAGGGGTCTACAAATACAATCACAAAGAGATTACTCCTTCTGTTGGAAAAACATGATTATGCCAAAATAAGGGAGCTTTGCATGGTTAGTATTGCATATAATAGAACTAACAAGTGATAGAATCATAAGATTACAATTTGTAGATCGCTTTGAAAGTGGTTTGTGCAATGAAGTGTTTGAAGATGCTACTCATTCATTCTTACAATGTTCATATGCTCATCAATGTTTGAAATTCATATTGCATAAAATTGGCTTGTTTACCCCTTTTCCAAAGACAATTTGGGATCTTTTTCAAGCCTAACCAATGTTATACAATGACTCTTTCTTTGCATGCATTTGGAATTTAATACCATCCATAGTAATATGGTCTATCTAGTGGGAGTTAAATAAACACATTTTCAAGAAAACATCATCTACAATTTGTCTATCCAAGGAGCCATTGAAAAGTCAGTTTGAGAAGGAGCCAATGCACATGTTCAAAATTAAAAAAATTGCACTTCACTCTTTACGACTTGGGATGAAAATAATTTGAACACTTAGAAATGCATAAATTTACCATTCAAACATGCTCTAAAGCAACCAACTAAGACTAAAATTGATAGGGCTAGTATTAAACGGTTACCTCTAGTCCCAGTATTTTACAAAATTGAACTTTCATGGTACTTTGAAAGGGAATCTGAGAGTTTCTGGAGTAGGGGTTTGCACTCAGGACTCACATGAGGTATCAAAAGTAGCTAAACCAATTTCTTTTCCATCAGACACAAACAATATAGCATAATCATTGGCTCTTTTACATGGTTTAATACTTGCAAAGAAGTTAGGTATATCCAACATCCATATAGAAGGTGACTCATTAAACATCATAAATGCATGCAAAGAAAGATTCTGTCATAATTGGCAACTAAAATATATGTTACAAAATGTTTGGGAACTATTAGATAAGTTTGATTCTTTTCATATCTAAGATATATAATGAGAAGGGAATATGCTTGCAGATCGATTGGCAAACATGAGATGTCAAAAATAAGTTCTCATAACAGAGAATGGGGCTAAGGTTGATGAATTTCCATATTTAGTAGAGATATTGGCAAGATAAATTATGCATGGACAAATTTAAAATACTCTTTACATCACACAAAACCATGCAAAGGCGACCATAATCTAGGTAGGGATTTAACAAAGTACAATCATGATGGGTGTATTCATAAAGGATATGGACAATCTATTACATCTCATGAATGTAGAGAAAACTGGATTTTTTCATGAGTTCCAAGTCTAACCAGTACACATTTTGGTTGTCACACATGTGAAATATTATTATCCAAGTAGGTAGATCTCCTGGAAGCAAGCCGAGGATATGTGTTTTAAATACTACCATTATATTGATTGTATGTAAGTATTATATAGTATGAAATATTCCTACTTTTGTGGCAAGTAGTTTGATTATTTTTGATTAAGTAAAACATGTTTTACAGGGTGCCTGAAACCCAATACAGAGCTAAAGATTGGAATGATTTCCCAGACAAAAAGAAACAGGACAAAAAAATGAAACAGGCCACCATAGGGCCACTGCAAAAACAAACTAAACTACTGAAAAGTAAACAACACAGAGACAACCAAAAGAGCCAGGGAACACAATTAGGAGATGTTCTCCATCAGGCTTACTGCCTTGGACTCGAGGATATCCATCTTAGCAGCTGATACCTTTATCTTCTAGAGATCAGTCAGAGTATCATTCTCCTTCTTCTTCTTAGCACTATCCCTAGTCCTCTTACCAAGTCCCTCTTCAGTCTTCTGCTCTTTTTCCACACCAGTATTGGCCGCCTATGTTCCCTCAGGTTTTTCTTCCATTTTATCAATGAGAATCCTGGTATTCTCATTAGAGGCTTTCAGGATGTTTAAGCTTTGTTCAACAATGCTTTTAAGGGTCGCCTCAAACCTCAACATCTTATCCTCCATTTTTCTAACCCTTGTACTCAGATTCGTCTGATCTTCAACGGTGCTATCAACATTGGTGTTGTCTGTCCCTTTTGCTATGTTCTTGAGCTCCCCCACTTCATGGAATAACCACTTAATAGACCTATAGTTGTCCAACATGTTGTTCTTGGGATTATTGAGAAGATCTAGCTCAGATTCCCTCAAATTATCACTGAGAACCACCATAGCCGGGTCAATCAGCTCCCCCAACTTAATCCTACCATCCTCACCTTTGATAACTTTGGGATTAATGACTTCCCTGGTTATCCACATTTTGGATATTTTAACATCAAAATTGTGCCAAACTATTTTCCTCCCCTACGCAGACATGTAGCAACAATAATCACTGTCCCACCCCTTCTCTTTCATCGTGATGTGGGGGTTAGAGAACTGGGGAGAGGGGATTTCCTGTTTAGTGCCATAATGCTCATCCTGGAGCTTCTCCTTGTCCTTGTGGCAAGAGCCAAGGGATTTTCTATGGGTCTGGTCCTCGGGAGTCTTCCAACTAGTGCTATCATCCCTGTTCTTGCTCTTTTTGTTTTGGTACTTCACAATGGCGGTCTGCCTTCTCTTTTTTCCTTTTCCACTGGATATCTCTTCCTCACCATCGGTATTCATCCCTTCCTCATTTTCATTATACTCCTCCTCAGAGGATATCATAGTGGTAGTATGCTTTTTGGAGGGGGTCACCATTTTCTCCTTTTTAAAGGTATGAATACTGGCAATACGCTTCTTAGAGGAGGAAGCCATATTCTTATTTTTAATGTCATAATCTTCATAACCCTAAGAGTTCCTACCCTCACTGTCTTCAGTCTCCGAAGGAACATAATCAGAGCCAGAGACATCCATTCTGTCCTCTTTCTCAGCGACCTCCTTCCCCATAATTTGGGCTTTAAAATACTCATAAATAAGAAGTAAAAGCCCCTCGTGCAGAGTAGGGTTTGCAATAGCCTTATCCCTAAACCCATTGATATTTTCATTGATAGAAGCATATAAGTAGAACAAATAGAAACCTGCATACCATGCCTAAAGTGGTTCATGAGGACGAAGTGAAAAGTGGTTTGATTGTTTTGTGTGAAGCGTTGCATCATTTTATGGTTGTATGATGCACAACATTAAAACCTTACTCCTATTTACATTGATTGTGTATCTTAAGAACATAATGCAACAATAGAAGCATTGCTTATTTTCAAGGCATTCAACAAATCAACTATTATTCGAAAGAGTTTCTAAACATAAAAAAAAATTAACTATTACTCTAATAAATGGGTATGTGAAGTGAGATGGTGAACAAAAAGTTGGGCACAAACAAAAAAAATGAAAAATGAGCTAAACCCATACATGTTTTTCAAAAATTCAAAAATGATGTACATGTTATGGTAGGGAAAATCTGAGCCAAAACACGTATGTGTTATTTGAAATAAAGTACATATGTGCTTTTCTAAGAACAATGCATGTGCGTGCTAAGTTAAAAAACAAAAAAATCATACACATTTTTGTGAATAAAAGTTAGATGACTACAACACATGTTTTTACTTCCTTAAAACACATACACATTTTGAAGGCTAATTAGTTTGTCCTCCCCATAGTGTTTTTTCATTGGGATATACACAGAATATAACATTTAAGCATAAGTTACATTTTTCTTTTTCTTTGTATCTTCCATTTGTTATGATTTAAGTTGTATTTTATGTATATATCTTTAGGACATTTGAGAGTGGTTTCAGATCTCTAGGAGTCATAATGCAGATTTTTGATTTTGGGATATCTTTAAATTTTAGTAATCAACAGGCTCCTATCACCATTCTCTTGTTATCTCTCTATCCCATTCTTTGTGTTTACACCAATCTCTATATCTATCTATCTCCCTATCATTCTCCTTCTCCTCCCTGTCTATCTCTCTATCTCACTCTCTTCTCTCTCCTTAATCTCTAGATCTTATAATTTGTTAGACAATCAAATGTCAATAATCATTAAGCTTCTCTCTCTCTCTCTCTCTCTCTCTCTCAATATATATATATATATATATATATATATATATATATATATATACACCTCTTCCTCCCTCCTTTCATATTTATTTGTCTCCATCTCTCTCTTTTTGCTTATCTCACATTTGTTTATTTGTTTCTCTCTATTTATAAAATAGAGAGGTGATACACCAAGTGTTGTGGGGGAGGTGAGAGCTTGGAGGGGAGAAAGAGATGTGTGTAATGATATAGGAAGGGATAATAGAGAGATACAGGGGGAGGGAGGAGATGAGATAGAGAGAAGAGACCTAGGGGAAAAGGGGACGATTGATAAAGGGGGATGGAGGGAGAGAGGTAGAGAGGTGAGAGACCTAGAGGAGGATAACATGATGATAGAGAGAAAGGGGAGTGAAAAATGCATGAAATGAGACATGTGGGGAGAGGTAAAGAGGGAGGGATGAAAATACTTGGATAGGGTAGAGATAGAAAGGTAAGAGATAAGTGAACAAGGAGGAAAGAGAAAAAATTGATAGAGAGGGACATAGGTAGACAGGTGAGATAGGGAGAATTAATAAGGGAAGGAGCAAGGGAGAGAGAAGGAGAGAGGACATATTCAGATAATTTGAGAGGGAAGGAGAGAGAGGGTGTGCTAGGTAGAGAGTGGAGAGAGGTGATATAGAGACAAGTGAAGAGAAGGATGTAGAGAGGGAAATGTATGTAGAGAGAGAAGTGTTGAGAGGAGGGAAGGAGGGAGAGAAAGAGTGTGTATTTTCCTTAAAAGTTTAGCACCCATAATTGAAGGCTATAGGACCTATTAGACCCCATTTTGGTGATTTCAAGGTCCAAATGGCCGGTATGCGCTATCCCAACAACTTGCATTTCCTCCTCATGCATCTTATCACATTCCCCAACATCCTAGAAAAACCTAGGACAAGTCAACCTATTGAACTTTCCCTGGAGTACAAGTCCATATCTTGACTTGTTCCCTGGGGTACAAGCTGGTTCTTGACTTGTACCTAGGTTTTTGAGCCTAGATTTGGCCCAGGATCAGATACTGGGGTCTTCCTCTGAGGTCCAAATCTGTGGCCGACCTTGATAAAATTTGAATCCCAAAACAAATATAAGAGTAAATCCTCTCCCCTCATTTTGGCATCCATTATTATTGTCTAAGTGCAAACATTCAAGCATTCAAGCAATTAAGGATTTGGATTCAAGATTTGAAGGCAAGCATCCAATTCAAGATCTCCAAGTCTCCCTTTATTCAAGATCTATTCAAGAAAAGAAAATATTATCTATTTTATGCAAGTTTATCTCCCATGGTGGCCATTTAGAGGAATTCACAATCAAGCAAGAAGATCCTTTCATTTATTATTTTTCCTATCCGCTTCTCCAAGTGGTTATCAAGCATACATACATTCAAGATCTAGGAGTAATAATCATAGATTAACATATTTTTGAAGGGATCCTTGATTATACATCTCATTCCAAATATATTGCAAGCATCTTCATGGATTTGAGTGATTACTACATCCGTCCATGAGGGTTTCATGCGAGGTGAATCAATCATTTACCTTTCTACTTTACATACCACTTTCCTTTATGCAATTTGAATTTAATTTCAAGGTTAATTTCTTAAAATGGGTTTGACCAAGGTAAACCCCTTTCCACAACCTTTTCCTCTATTTTTCTATGTGCAAGAACATGTTACAAAGTTGTGGTCTCAGATTTGAGAAGTACAGGTGCAGACACAGGTTCCCATAAAATTTCATCAGATTTGGCACTACTGGGAACAATTCGACTTCTCAACTTGTCCCTAGGTACAAGTCAACTTGTTGAATTGTCCCTGCACTATTTGACTGAAATTTGCAGAGAAGACAGTTACAGGTCCCAGTTTCTGAGACTTGGAGTTACAGATGATTCTGATCACATTCTAGGGACAGTTAAATTCAAATCTTAAGTCCAAATATCCTCTTCTTGTTTCAAGGTGCATTCATTCTCCCCTTTTTATTGAATTTAATTTCATAGATCAGATATTCTATTTCTTTATCATACTACATACATATCATTTTCCCCTTTAAAGGAATACCAAATCCTCCCTTTTGTCTAGATCTTGCATTAGCACCCTTCTTCCTTTGGTTGTGCTAATCATATTTTAATTAAGGGATGAGTTTGTATTCCTAATGTATAGGAACCCATGAATTTGGTGAGTGATATACATCCTATCATTTCTCACCATTTTCCAACTATACATTTTTTGGTGAACCCGACACATTACATTTCCATTCTGATTTTGGTGTTAGATTTCCTTCCTTTGCATATCTAGATCTAGTTTGTATGCAACATATTGTTACAATATATACATTTGGATATCTAGATTTGATAGTTAAACACTCTTTTCATAATATCCTTGTTTTCATCTAGATCTATAGGTTCATATCTTCATTTATAGATCTACATTACATGCTTTTCATTTCCATAATTACATTTACTTGTGTATTCTTTACATTACATGTTTGAATTTGATAGTTAAATGTGATTTTCATAAAATAATCTCTTTGTTTGGATTAAAATATTTATTCTAAATCTTATAATTGTATTACATCTCTCTTGCCTCTCATTCATTTGTGCATGAGTGTTATCACTTTGAGTCCTACTTATAGCATTCCGGTTAGAAGAAGTCATAAACTTATGGGTTCCTTTGACCTTGGGCCTTCTTTCTTTACTAATAATCTTGATGAGACCAACATGCATACTAATGGAATCAACCCTATCATGGAGAATAAATCTTACCATTCTTCTCATGATGAAGATGAGGCTTTGAGAGCCCCTCCCATGTAAATCCAAAAACTTTCTAATGAATTTGAGAAATTTGAACAATGGTTAGGATAAGAAATCCCTAATCTCGAGGTCACTTCTATTGTAGAAGGTTTAAGGAATCTCATTAATAATGATAAACATAGTGTTAACATCTTGTGTAGTATCTCTCATATCATTGATACCAATGTTAAGCCTCTAAGGGATTATCCTCAAGATTTAGGTCTTATTCCACCTACTACTAGTGTTAAGACCTTTATGCCTATATCTATCTCTATCCCTAGCATTTCCACTTATGCTCCCCCTATCATAACAAATTCCACTCAAAATTTCAATCCTACGCATGTTCCTATCAATAATCCTATTTCTCCTTCCATTCCTTCAAGTGTGCCATGTGTTTCATTACCTTCGTCTATTCCCACTTACCATAGTGTGCCCTCATATTCAACCATTCCCTCTATCTCTCATAATGTTCCTAACACTTCCAATATATCTCCTCCTACCATTATTTCTAAGGATTCTACTATTAATAGCTTGGCTCAAACAATGTCTTATTTGAAACAACAAATTGCTTCAATGACTCAATCCAAGTTCAACATTCCTACTTGTGACATTGGTATTCCTTTGTCTTTGGATATTATCCGTGCTATTTGTCCGCAATACATTAAGACACCTCACCTTGAGACTTATAACGGTAAGGGTTATCCTTTGACTCGTGTTAAAACCTTTCAAACCTTGTGTAGTGATTTCTCTCATTACCATAGGTTCATGGAAAAGTTATTTGCTAGAAACTTTCAAGACAAAGCCTTGCACTTGTATTGTTCTTTGCCTCCTTATTCTATTGATTCCTTCCAAAAGATTTCTAATGATTTCATTGAACAATTTTTTTTATTAAGATAGTTTAGCAAAATAGAAACATATAGAAGCTATTCCAGATCTAAAATGAATAAAAAATCCCTACCAGAAGCTACTAGCCATCCCCCATTGAAAATTACACTTACAAAATTGGGGGAGTGGTTTTGTGGTTTAGTATTATCTTGTATCTATTGCATGCTTTATATAAGTATATATGCGTTTACATTGTTTAGATTGCTATACATTATCAACTAGTCAAAAATGAAGAAGAACATATAGAAACTATTCTCATCCATCTCCCTGGTCAGGTCTGTATCCTTGATGCCCAATATGAGAAACTTTTTCAAACTTAGGTTCCTTATTAGAAAAGTGGACGAGTTTAAGATTAAATTCAGCAGGTCTTCTCCTTTCCTTTTGAAAAACCTCTCTATTTCTATCCTTCCAAAGTAACCAAAGTAATTCACAAGTCAGGATAGACCAAAATCTAATCAAATTAGAATAAAAATTTCTATATATCCAACAAGAATTTCATTTCAAGAAAGACCCAGCTTACAATTCCACACAATAGGAGCACCAAGAAAAATGAACCAAACTTTATGGGCATAGACACAATAAAAAAATAAGTGCTCAAAAATTTCTTCTTTATTACAAAGGTCACAAGCACTAGGTTCAATACCCATAGAGGAAAAAATAGAACCCACAACAAGCTTCTTAATAAGAAACAACCAACAAAAACAAACCTTTTTTTGGCTCAAATGGGCCTTTCCAAAAATATTCAAAAAATAAATTCCAATTAGAGAAAGGACAGTCAAAACCCCAATACTGGGACGTCTGCATGAGATTAGAAGAACCATTTTAAGCAATTTATATAACTGTTTAGTGGAGGCATCCAAGAGAAAAGTGCCATCAGTCCATTTTAACTGTCTGATATAAGTTTCAATATCCACAATCTTACCCATCGTATCACCATTAAATACTTAGAAAATAAGGGTATAAGTTTTCTTCTGTGAAGATGGGATGTCATATTTATTGCTAATCTCATTCCATGACCATAGTCGATTATCAACCAACAGATCACTGATTCTAGAGATGTCTTTTTGATTCCATTTCTTAGCTGAACAACTCTGAGTTAGAGAAAGAGGTTTCTCATTTAGGTATATCCCCCACTAGATAGACCGGTTGGCAACTGTATATTGCGGAGGACCACCAAAAACACCCCTGGAGGAAATACATTCTCTTACCCGAAACTATGCTTTCTAGAAGGAATTGAAAACATATGTACCAAATAATTTCATTTTAAAATTCCCCATAATGATGTCACACGAAGGGATATCTTTACACTATTTACCTTTCCTGACAACAGATCTTTCAATGTTATTTCTAGATTAGCACCTTCCAAGGTTCATTACCCCATAATGCCTTATATATCCACTTAATGGACAGACCAACCCTATGAGCTTTAATATCCTTCAACCCCAAACCCCTAAGCTTCTTAGGCTAGCTGCACCACTCCCAACTGATACAATTCCATTTCTTGTTCTTAAGCCCGTCTGACCAGAGGAAGTCCCTTAGAATCCTTTCTAGCATATTAACCTGATAATTAGAAAATAGCCAAGTAGAAGAAAATTAGATATGGTGCAAAGATAACACCTTTTGAACCACTTGAAACCTTCCTGCAAAAGACAATGAAAGCATTTTCCATTTAATATGTTTTTTTTTCAACTTCTCATAAATCCACCCCCACATATCATTGATACAAGGTTCAACAACAAATAGGATACCTAAATATCTCACAATTCTGTTGGGGCCAGCCCATTTCCAACCTTGGGGATCCAACCATATCAGAGGAACCTTAGACCACACTAGAACAATGGACTTATGAGGAGCCATTTTTTCTCCCGATGCCTTGCAGAAAATATTTAGTCTCTCCAAAGAATTATTGAAATTAGTCTAAGATAATTCAAGGAAAAGGGAAGTATCACCAGCGAACTGAGCATTAATCAACTCATCAGAATTGAGAAGGGAGATACCTTTAAATGGGGGGACAAGACTACTAGATCTAAGAATATAAAATAAGACATATGCAACAATGACAAAGAGAGAGGGAAAAATGGGGAAACCTTGTCTAATATATCTCTAAAGAAGAATGGGGTTAGAGAGGCCACCATTCACATCTATCATAGTGGATGAGTCTTTAAAGAGAATAATGATCCATTTGCAGTACTACTCAGGGAAGCCAAAAGCCCTCAACATACCAATATTAAAATTCCATTCCACCCTATCATATGCCTTCTCAAAGTCTAACGGAATCATAGCAACGTTATGACCATCAGGTCTTTCCCAATGCATTTCCTCCCAACTAGTAATAAGATTCTCCAATATGTATATGCCTTGGATAAATCCAGTTTGTGTAACTGAAACAAATTTCTGGATCATATTTATAATCCTTCTAGCAAGCACCTTGGCAATAATATTATAGGACAAGTTTAGTAATGTAATGGGTCTCCAATTCTTAACCAATGTCTTATCTCTAGGCTTGGGTAGCAGTTTGATGATCACCTTATTAATATTTGTATGCAAGGACCCTCTCTCAAATGCATCTTCATACAAAGCCAAGATTTCGGTACCAGTCCTATCAAGATTCTATTTGTAAAAATCTGTAGGTAGGCCATCTAGCCCAGGTGACTTCCCATTAGCCATAGAGCCAATGACTACATTGATTTCATCAATAGAAATTCTCTTTTCCAGGCTATCAACCTCATAAGATGTCAATTTCTTAGGTATAATCTTAAGACGCTTATTCATTACTTCTTGGTTTTCCTCCCCATGCTCTGAGGAGAAGAACCCACTGTAGAATTGGAAAAAAAGAATCTTTAATTGCAGTAGGGTCTTTGGTACTTCCAGTGTCAATCTAAATTTCCTCAATGCATTCTCTCTTATTTTTTTCTCCCTAATAGTGTTAAAGAAATACTTAGACCCTTTATCTCCTTCCTGCAACCAATTTAATCTAGCTCTAATATTTTTCCCTTGAGTTCTATATCTCTGAAACACCCTTAATTGATGTTTAATTGAGGTAAGATCCTTCTCTAAGTTAGTGTCCTCACCTTTCAGTTGTAGCTCCTTTTTGGTGAGGTTAAGCCCACCTTGCCAACAAGATTCTTCTTTGTTATTGTCCATATATTGTTTCTTTCCAACAATTTGAAACACTTTCCTCTAGGAATATACAAGATAATCCCACTTCTCCTGAGGCTTGATATGATGATTACAAAACTTGGAAAGGTAGGAAACCATTCTTATAGCATCTCTTGTATCAGAATCCCCAAGTAGGGAAGAATTAAGTTTAAAGGCATTACATCTAGAGGATCTGAGGGTAGAAGAAGTATCAAGATCAAAGCATATGTGGTCTGAAATAGGGTAGTGGTAAGAGATATAAGAAGGACACATAGTCACAGGAGATCGACCACCTTGGGATACAAATGAAAAAAAGGAAGAATCACCATTAAATCTGTCAAGTCTGCAGTACACTCTATACTGTCTAGTATGATTGTTGCACTAAGTATACCAAATTTCATAATAAAAATTCTTCTTCTGCCCAAGATGATCCACTAAGTTAAATTTCCTTTTGAATTTTCACCAAAAAAATAGCTCATTACCCTTCCAAACATGTCACAACCCTCCTTGTTTATCCATACTATTTTCCAACATGTTAAAGTCTCCAACACATAACCAATGTTCTTTAGGTAGCCCAAAAAAGCACCAATCCCATAAACTAGCCAATCTCTATAGTCATTAGGTGCATACACATTACAAATTCCAATTGTATTTTCTTTTACCTTAATCGTGACCCAGAGAGCTCTCTAACAAAGGGACCTACCATGATCCAGAATTTGGTCTTCCCACTTAGACCAATGAGGATAGAATTACCCCCTTATCTCTATCATGATTAGAGTGAAACCTGATATCCTGGTCCCATGGGAATTTGAGCATGGTATATGCTTGAAACCCCACCACTTTGATCTCCTATAGGAAAATGATGTCTTTTTCCTTCAGGTTATTACACCATATCCTCACTACATATTTTCTATTAGGCATTTCTAGCCCCTCACATTCTAACTATGTAAATTCATCATCATAACTTATTTGGAGGTTAGATTTTGGATCTTATACAGTCTATTAAAGAAACCTGGAATATCATTTTTGTGTTTACTCTTATTAGACAGGGAATTCCGATCCATTACTTTCCTCTTTTTCTGGGTAACTTTAGTAAACTGATCTTCATTATCAACAGTCACCTCTTGCATGATCTCGGGTGAGGGGGTTGTATCCATCCTCAAAGTCTATTTATCATTCTTAATTTTAGCAACTTTCTTATTAATAGTAACAATTGCAAGTTGTTGTGCATTCATTCTGGTGGGGGTTGTACTATTGTTACAACTAGGTTGGTCTACTGGTTTATCCCTGACTAGGGAGGATGTAATGTCTCCATCTTTAGGAGGATTAATGGAGCTAGTAGGATGGACATCATATTCCTCCTCAAATAGAGAATTAGCAAGTGTGACAAAAGTATTACCCTCGGCTGACTCCTTCAGAGAAGCATCACATGGTGGATTCGACTGATTAGACCCCAAGTCGCTGTCATAATTGGTTGGAGCCTTGGGGATATTATCCTGTTTATATGTGTAATCATTTGATTTCTCAAAATTTGTATTGTTCCCCTCATTCTTGTTAGAAGCAACCTTAAAATTTGCAGACTGTGAATTTTGAGAGATGGGCACTCTCTTCTTGTGTGTCCATTGAGTTTATAGTGAAAACACAAACCAAGATTCCCTAATAAGGATAGCTACCAAGAAATTTTCTCCTCCTCAATGTTAAGAGAAATAATCTCAGAAAAGTCTAGTTGTGGGGTAAGGGCTATGAGAGCCCTTGCATTCATATGTAATAGGGTTACCCCAGACTCTTCAATTTGTAACACGGACCCAAGTGGTTAAAGATTTGAGAGAAAAATCCCAGAATTCCGCTTGAAGATTTTTAATTTCTACCCAATTGGGAGTAGACCTAACAATGAATTTTTCAAAATTTCCCTTAGGAGACCATGGAAAGGCATGAAACAATGAGTGCCCAACATTCCAAAACCCTTTATTTAACACCCTTTCCTGCATATTGTGGGTTTTCAAAAATACAACAAACAACCCTTTTTGAATCATTCTGCAAAAGTTAACATGGATTCCTAACTTTTTAACCCAAATGGTGGCCAACCATCATCAAAAAACTTTGGAGAAGACAAAGAGTTAGGATTTATGCAAACAAAAAATATAGCAATGTTATTTAAATGATTTTTTTCTGCCCTAATTTCCTTAGCCATGTCTTCGTTAGGCAAAAGAGAGTATTTTCAAGCCCAAGGAAGAATACTTACCATCGTTTCCTCCTCCTAGACCTCCAGACTCGTTAGTGTTTCCATCTCCTCGTCCACTTCCATTGGTTGCAACCCTTCCCAAATACCTATAGACTCTTGCATTATCTGGCCTACAAAATACTCCATTAAAGCATGCTGACGGAGGACACAATGAGGTAGAAGAATCCACAACCACCGCTTTATATGAGGGTTTCTCAAATTTTTTATGTTTTTAAAGGGCATGAAGAATTATCATTTCCCTCCCTACTGTTATCATCCTCTATTATAATAACTTCATAATATTTTTGAGTGTTGATTCCTGCATTATTATTTTCACCCATTACCACTGAATCACATGCGCAAGCCACTTTGGGGTATGACTGCCCTTCAAAAAATTAGCTCGGGGCTCCCACAAGAGAGACAAAATCACACAAAAATAAGCAAGAAAGAACACCATAAAATGAAAAACACAAAATAAAAGAAATGCAAGACCACATGACACCAATCACATCAATAGGCACCAAGAAACCCTACACGCACTCCAAGGAAGATGATATGTCATCGTTCACTAGAGACATACTAGGTTGGAAAGCTCCTCTAAAACTTGATATTAATAATTAAAAACTCTAATATCTAGCATTTTATTGAACAATTTCAAAACATCATTGTTCCTAAAATTTATTTGACTGATTTAATACATTGTAAACAAGGTGTTCAAGAAAAAAGTGACTAATTTTATTGGTAGATTTAAGCATTTGCATGCTCAGATTTATTATCCTGTGCCTAATATTGATGTTCAACGCATTTTCATTGCTAATTTAGAAAAAGACATTAGAGATGAAGATTCTACTTTCTAAATTACCTTTTTTCACTCAATTATGTGCAATGCTTAATAATTATCAAATTCAAGTAAGTCAGTTTGAGTTCACTACTCCAATGGCTCCTGTTGACAAGAGTGATGCCACATCCAAAAATTTAAATAAGTTTCAGAAACCAAAGAACTTAACTAAGATCAATAATTAATCTAACAATGTTGATGAGAAAGTGGCAATAACATCCAAAGGTGTGGCTCCTTTGTCATCTATATTTAGACCTGCTTATAATTTTACTCATCTTTCTAAATCTTTACATAATGTGATGTTGAATTTAATTAATGATATTGTGTTAACACTTCCTCCTATCAAATCAATTGACACATCCAAACCTTTCCAAAACACTTTGATCAAAAATATTTCTATCAATACCATTGTCAACCTGGCTATGATACTAAAAAATGTTTCCATTTGAAATCTATTATCCCAGACCTCATTGATTCTAATATTATATCTATTTAGGGTGTTATTGATCAAGGAAACAAATCTGTATCACCGCCCAACCGAAACCTCCAAATCTATACTAATCCTTTTCCTTCTCATTTAATAAATACCATTGAGTTTACACAACCTTTATCTTCCTCTTCGACTCAACTTATTGGCTATGATGATAAAGTTCATAAAGCCAATCATGTTGTTAATATCATTGACCAAAACAATCCTAAACCTAAAACTAAACCAGAGCTTTGCATTACCTCTAACCCTATTGAGACAATTAAAGCACCTGATGGTCCTCTCTATAGTTTGGAAAAGGTTAATTACCTTAATTCTTTTGGTGTACTTATTGATCCTACTTGGAATGTGAATGTGATAAGTGAAGAACATCTTTTTAGTAGGTGATTGTAACATGAATTTTATGATAAATATGATGTTATGATTCAAACCTACAATGGTTTCCTTTATTATTTCCATGGTTCTATCTCATTTCCTATTGAGGTTGGTGGTAAATCTTTAGATGTTACCTTTACGATGATCTCAACTTTTGATCTATTTCAAGTCAAAATTGGTCTTCCTTGGCTTACCTCCATGAAAGCTATGACCTCTCCTATTCATAAATGTTTGAAATTTCCTCATAATAGAAAAATCATTACTATTAATCATAGCATCTATCATCCTTCAGTGCCTTGAGAGTCTATTGACCTTGATTTCTTTTGGCCTTCTTTGTCTCAACCAACCAAAGTTTGTCCCGATAACCTCTTCCAATCATATCAAGCCTATAAGATCCAAAATATTTGTGAACTTATCAAACCCAAGGATGCTATATCTCTTTGAATTGGATGTGGAATTATTTCTACACCTCCTATATATGATTATGTTCCACTTCCCATATCTTATAAATGTTCTTTTGATGCTATCTCTCAACCTAGTGTGGTTCCTTCCATTCTTCATCCTAAAGGAGAAAATGAACTGATGTTGATTGATCCCAAACCAAACTAAATTTCAAACAAAACCAAACATAACCATCATTCTCATGATCACCTTCATAAACATTGTGCTAGAGTCCACTAGCGTGATTCCCAAAACATTGTTTCACCTCATGCACCTACTAATGCTTTGATTCCGTTTGACCAACCCTTTCTTGAGCCAAAGGAGGAAGTTAATTTGAAAAAGATGAAATTGAGAAAATATGATAATTCTATTCATATCTTGGATTCTATTATAATTAGTTTTGATGAAGAAGATACTCTTTATGATGATGCTTTTGATTCTAGCAATGATACTCATGCTACTGATTTTTGATGACATGTGTGAGATTATTGATCTTGATCATGATTTTCTAACTATATTTTCACAACTATCAAGCACTCCTAGTGATAAACAAAGAAATCCATCTTTACAACATGGTCCTTTTTTGGGACTGGTTGTTGTTCCATCTATCATGCTTGATGTTTCTCCTCTTACGAGTTTCCCATATTTTCTAAACACTACAGACTTAGATGGGAGGGAAGGCAATACAATTGACTAGATCCTCTTGTGTAGTGGATTTTGTGTGTTTTCCTATTGTGATGTTCTTCCCCTGTGACGTGCTTCCTATTATATGTTTTGTTTAGATTTATTTAAATTACCCTTGTTGCTCCATTGAGGAAAGGTGATAAAGGAATCACAATATCATAAACATTCTTCTATTTGTATCTCACTTCTTCTATATGTTTTTACATGTTCTTTCATGCACATGCCACTGTTTGTAAATGTACCTTTGTGTTGTCTAATTGGGGATAGTGCATAATGATAGCTACCTATTATTTTTGGTCTCCGTGATGCAGGTCTAAAATGAATCTTCTTCATAACTCTTACATGCTATTCTTCTATTGTGCTCATAGTTCTACTACCTTTGGATAATGATGACATTTCAATTTGATATAATATCTCATGTATGATCATATGATCATACTAACCCAAAAGTTTGTAGATCCCTTCCGTTCTCTTTTTTTTTTTTCATGTGCTTATTTCCATTGATTTGTCTTTTCTTGAGGAAATCTCACAGTGGAAACATTTCTTACGAGTGTCTGTATGCTCTGTTAAAGCCATTGCTCTTGTTAAGGAATTTGCAATTTCTTTAACATGGGGAAATATGCTTTGTTCTATGTTTCACATTTTTTACACACATACACAATGATTTCATGCAACCTCTATTGTGGATGACCAAGGAGAAAATTATTTCCTTATGTTTATCCTTTGCATTTGGATAACTTAACAGAAACAAAATTTTCTTAAGGACTTATCTTTCCTCTTTGATCCTTAAGGAGACAATGCTTTCCTTTGGCCTGATCGCCTTTTCTCTTTGATCTAAGGAGACAATTCTTGTTAGTAATAACTGAGAGGGGGGGGGGGGGGGAATNGATCTAAGGAGACAATTCTTGTTAGTAATAACTGAGAGGGGGGGGGGGGGTGAATCATTGGCCTCAAAAATTTATCCTTTAATCACTAACCACCAATCAAATAAACTTTAGATTATTAAGTCCCTACAAGATGCATGCCATGAAATACTTATAATGATTAACTGTATGTCGATTTTCCTTGTCTGTCCTTATTCTCTTTGATTATCGATATGCAGTATAACTATTTACCAAAATACAGTAAATAAGCAGAGTATACCGATGTATCTAGAAATGCATATGTGAAATGTAAAACAGTAAAGTAATAAACCATACACACATAACACTTGGATTTTAATGTGGAAACCCTATTGAGGGAAAAACCACTAGGACCGATACCCCAAATTTTCACTCTTTTGAAGTGAGCCCTGTTAAAGGTTACAAACACACTATAAGGTATGACCTTGTTAGAGGATTTTATACATATAGGTTGTCACTTAATATCGGGAAACTCAGTTTGCTACCATCCTTGAATCAACCTCTTTCGTAGACTGTCAATAGGCTTTAGGAAAATCTAGTGCTACTTTCATGAATCAACCTTTTTGGCACTCCTTGGGATGTACCTCAATATATAGAAGACTGTTAAGTCCTGCTCTGTTAAGAGACTTGATGCTTCAATGGTTAAACTGAAACAAAATGACCTGTTTCTAATGCAACTTGAATTGCAGATTTTCAGATCTATTTAAGTACATTACCTCTCTGATCAATACATCAATTCAATTCTTTGTGCTCCACACTTTCTGCTCTGTGATGTTGTGCTCACTGTTTGTTGGTGTCTGTAGAATTCTTTAGCTCTCCCTTAGCTTGATTGATCAGGACTGTATGAAGTTATCCTTCATTAGTTTCTCTTCAGCATCCTCTTTCTATTCACTCCCCTTCCATGTATATTTGGAATGAATAATTCTTGTCTCTTATATAGACATGATATTCCTTAATTCTTGATTCTTGGCGTGAAAAACAATCCAGCCAATTTGATTTAAAGCATAACTCTTGATTTATCTCGTAGTTATCTTCTTGCCAACTATACAAATCTTCTTTAAATCAATCACTTAACTCTGGTCGAATAAAACAATGAAAACAACCAGTTAAGTCTATCTTTAGCTCTTTTCAGCTAGATATTTTTTCATTTTCTGAATTCTCTGTTCCGTTGGTCAACTCTTTAGTTAGTCGTCGGTTACAACTACCAGTTCCGTCAGTGTGACTCTAGTTAGCTTTGGGATCTTTGTCCGTCAGGCATCATTGGATTTTTACTTGTCGGGTAGCTCTATTTTTATCTCGTCAGGAAACCTATGGTTTGCTTCGTCATGCAACACTGTCTTCATCTTGTCGGGTATCACTGTGACTTTTCTTCTCTGACTTTACCGATGGTGTGCACTCCGTCGGTGTTGTCTGTCACTTAGTGAATACTTGTCTTTTATGCATTGCTGAAAGCATAACCTTTGTTCCATTGTTTCTCTAAAGTCTTTGGCATTATTTACATTACCGTACAAATTATATCAATTTGACATTAATGGCAATACAAACCATTAACTGATTTAATGCCTTGCATTATCTTCAACTTAACATTATCAAACATTCAATTAGTTATATGTCATCAATTCTTTCCTTAGGCCTGGTCGCTTTTTCCTTTGATCCCTAAGGAGACAATGCTTTCCTTAGGCCCAATTATTCTTTTCTTGGATCCCTTAATGGAGACAATACTTTCCTTAAGGACCGATACTTGTTGATGGATTGACTAGCATAACACAACTTTCTAGACCTTTCAATGCCATTTTTTATAGTTCTTTTTCTTTTGTGTGGTCCATAGTAAGACAATCTCTTACTAGGCTAGTGATCTCTCTCTCTCTCTCTCTCTCTCTCTCTCTCTCTCTCAAGTGATGCCTCTCTTATCTTAGTTTTGGATTTGATGAAGACTTGAGTCACTTAAGGGCTTGATGTTTCTTATCTCCTTGACCTTGATGAGATTATCCTTATGCATTTGATCTACTTTATTATGAGTATGAGATTGTCTCATACTCCTGCTAAAGTGGGGGATAAATGTGTCATCCTAAAAATTTGGCACCCATAATTGAATTATCTAGGGCCTATTAGACCTCATTTTGGTGATTTTGAGGTTCAAATGTCTGTTATGCTTGATTTCAACAACCTACATTTCCTCCTCCCACATCTTATCATATTCCTTAACATCTTGGAAAACCTTAAGTTTATTGTACCTAGGAAAATTTGACCTCTTGACTTTTCCCATGGGTACAAGTCAAGATCTTGACTTGTTTCCTGGGGTACAAGTTGGTTCTCGACTTATCCATGGGTTTTTGAGACTAGAATTATAGTAGGGCTCGATGGCGGGGTCTTCCTCCTAGGTCCATATTTGTGGTTGACCTTGATCAAATTTGAATCCCGAAATGGGTATAAAATGACATCCTCTCCCCTCATTTTGGCATCCATTATTATTATAATTCATCCATTAGTGTGCATCCATTATTGCTATCTATAATTATTATTATCCAAGTGCAAGAATTCAAGCAATTGAGGATTTGGATTCAAGATTTGGAGGAAAGCATCCAATTCAAGATCTCCAAGTCTCCATTTCTTCAATATCCATTCAAGAAAAGGAAATCTTCCTTAGTTGATGTAAGTTTGTCTCCCATGGTGGCCAATTTGAGGAATTCACAATCAAGTAAGAAAATCCTTCCATTTATTCTTATTCCTCTCTCCTTCTCCAAGTGGTTATCAAGCATACATAAATTCATGAACTAGTAGTGTAAATCATAGATCCATACATTTGTGAAGGAATCAATGATTCTATATCTCATTCCAAGCATATTGCAAGCATCTTCATAGATTTGAGCGATAATTATATCAGTTCATGAGGGTTTCATACAAGTTGAATCAATTATTTACCTATCTACTTTACATACCACTTTCCTTTATGATATTTCAATTCAATTTCAAGGTTAATTCATAAACAAAGGTTTGACCAAGGCAAACTATTTTGCAAAACCTTTTGCCCCATTTTTTTGTGTGTAGGAATAAGTTACAGAGTTATGGTCTCAAAGCTGAGAAGTACAGGAGCAGACACAAAATCCATAAAAATTTCATATGATTTGGCACTACTAGAAACAAGTCGACTTCTTGAGTTGTCCCTGGGTACAAGTGGAATTTTTGACTTGGCCCTACATTTTTTTGGCTGAAATTTGTAGAGAAGACAATTAAAGGTCACAATTTCCTAGATCCAGAGTTATACCTGATTCAGACATCCGACAAAATTAAAATTTAGATCCAAAGTACAAATCTCCTCTTCTTGTTTCAAAATTAATTCATTCTCCCCTTTTTTCTTACATTTAATTTCATAGATCAGATCTTCTATTTCTTTATCATGCTACATACATATCATTTTTCCCTTCAAAGGAATAGAAAATCCCCCCTTTTTCTAGATCTTGCATTAGCACCCTTCTTCCTATTGGAAAGTGATCAATTTTGGGTAAAGTGATTCACTTTTTGGTTGTCATTTATGGCAACTCATCTGGTTTACAGATTGATTCCTATAAAGTTAAGTTTTGCTAACTCATAAATTGACTAAGTATAAAAGCAGAGATACAGAAGTATTTTGGGTATTGAAGATCAAGGTCAATGAGTTATGACATGCAAGCTTAGAGGAAGACAATATGGGGTATGTGTGACCTCCACCTAAGATTGATTTTGTTTTGGTAATGTTATAGTGAGTTAGAGATAATTGAAGACAGACAAACAACAGTAGAACAATGATACAAAGCACTTGGACAGTAGCAATGATTAAGGGAGTATGACATGGACTCCTGGAAATCAGAGTTGGATTATGGTTGATGATAACCTATAACTTGACTATGTAAGAGTGCTGACTATGCATTTAATATTTAATTTATTAAATGTATTTTGTATTGAGATCCAACTATGTAATATTTTGTATTGAGAGTCGACTACGTAATATTTGTATTGAGAGCCGACTTGGTGAAAGAGAAAGATATATATGTAAGATATTTTTTTTGGAAGTGAAGAGAGAAATAGGATTGATGAGATGATATAGATGCGAATGTCAGAGCAGAGGATGACAAAGATAATTCATGAGCTATAAACATGAACTATCTAAGCATTAAAAATGCTTGTTATTGTTCTTTACTGAGAATATTTTTTAACATAATTTTATTGTAGACCTGTATGCTTAGTTGGCCCCTAACAGGGTGTTGTGAAACTTTAACAGGGTTGTAATTCCTTTAACCATAAATGTACTATGTAATATTCATCTCCTAACAGGGCTAGGTCTCCTAACAGGGACACTATACTTTAGTGCATGCTTGTGGGTATCATCCCCATTGGGGTTTTCCCTTGGCCAGGTTTTCCTCGACAACAAATAATGGTGTTATGAGTTCTGTGTTATTTGCTTATGTTCTTTTCATTCCTGCAAGCTTATGGTTAATGTTTAATTGGTTGAAGAATTTAATTAAGTACAATAATACTGATTCACCCCCCCTCTTAGTATTATCCAATCCTAACAATTGGTATCAGAGATTTTGGCCCTTGGAGAGAAAGTCTAACAACTTAAGGGAGATCAGAATGGATTTAGATAGTTTGCAAGAAAACTTTGATGCTGCACTTGAAGACCTTGACAAAGCAAAAGAAGAGAATTGAGAATTGAGATTCAACATTCGAAGAGTTGAGAAATTTATAAAGAAACTCAAAGAACAGCTTGAACTTTCCAGAAGTCAAAGACAAGATCTTATGGTTCAAATAAAAGAGAATTCAGATGAAGATAATTCAGATCAGATTAAGTAGCTTAAAGAAGAAAATGAAACCCTAAAACTTGAGAATGAGGCTATAACTAAAGAAATTCAGATACAAAAGGATGCTAAGAAGAAAGTTGAAGAATATCTAAAAAATGCATTAGATCAAATGAAGAATGAGGCTGACAACTACAAGAACAAGTATCTAGAATTGGAGAAATAGAATTAGATCATAAAAGGTGAACTTGTTGAAGCAAAGAAACACAGTGAGAAAATTAACACAAGTAGTGATTTGATCGATGAATAAAGAGACAGAAAGAAACCTAAAGGTGATATGACTGGTATTGGCTTCAATGAAGATGAATGCTCAAAGAATCAAGAAGAGAAATATGATGAGAAGATTGATGCTGAAAAATCTCCTATTGAAGAACCTAGAGAGTAGATCAGAACCTTCACTGGTAGATACTTTGGTTGTAACAAATTTGGACACATGAAGAGAGACTGGAGAGGTAATGCCCCTTTTAAAACTTTTTCTGGTTATTGTTTTAATTGCAATGGATATGGGCACAAGAAAGCAGAATGCAGGAAACCTAATCAACATGGATATAAACAAGACAATGGAAGAGAACCTACATGCTATAAATGCCATAATCTTGGACACATTGTGAAGTATTGTAAGCTGCAAGAAAATCATGAAAGAAGACATCCTATATGTTACAAATGCAATAATCCAGGACATATAGCGAAGTTTTGCAGGTATAAGAGAGTAAATCACAGAAGAGTACCACCTCCTATGAATTTACAAAAGAGTGGAAGTGATATTCGCAAGAGTGTTGCATATTTTAAGAATGATTTTGACAGTTGTTTCAAGAAAGCAAAAGATAACAACAATGGTAAAATTTGGAAGATCAAAGAAACCAGTGAGGTACTAGTTCAGGGAGAGACAGTAGATGCTACTGGATCTTCGCCTGATGATAGCAAAGCAGAATTGACCTAATTGGCTGATCATGGACTTAGGGGGAGCATTGGATACAGATATTAGAATATATCCAGCCCCAAATTTTGTGGATTAAGCTCGAGCAGGATTAGGTGTCATGCCCAAAAATTTGCGCCTAAAAATGCAACAACTTTTTTTTTAAAAGGTGAAATTAAATAGTAATATTATTGACAAGAGGGTCGAAGGAGAATCATGACTAGTGTCAACATCCCTTAACTCTAATCACTTCTAAAGTTAAAGGTTCACAAGTTGAGGGTTATCTGAATTTACATGTCGTCATGATTATTCATAATAGAGTTTGATGATGTGGAGAAAGAGAGAGGCTCCCTATCCTCCGTCTCCAGGGTTATTCAAAAAATCAGGTTTGGTTAACAAGCTAAAGGATTCTGTGTTAATTAAAAAAAATCCCTCTAGTTTATGGTACTTCTTAAATATTATTTTTATAGTAGTTAGTATACTGGCCACATATATTGACCACATTAAAATAACATTAAGAGTCCCTATGTTTACCTAAAAACTTAAATTAGATTTTTCTTTTAAAAAAATATCTATAATTTTCAATTAAATCTTCATCTTGATATCTCAAATTTTATTATAAATTAAGATGATCTCCTAAGAAATAAATAACGATGTTTAGCAAATTTTCTGTTATGATCATTTAAACCCTTATGGTAAATATTTACTAAAATAAAAGTTCATAAGGAAGTCAACTATTAAGTTTCTAATATTAAATAGTTGGTAGATAAGAAACATGTAATTAAATTATTAACTTTCCCACAAATACTTAATCAGTAATAAATATACTTATTCCTTGCACATCTTCACTTTTCATTTGACTCATTAATCAATTAGAAGTCTTTCTCTTAAGTCAGTTTAATCTAAACTTAAATTAACTAGGGGATTAAAATATTTAATAAAAAAAAAATTACTTTAAATGAAGTTTTTCAAATATAATCCCCTTTTCCCCACCCTCTTTTGAAATCCCTAACCCTAATTCAAAATTAGGGTTAAAGTCAAATATGAAAGAGGCTAAAAGTTCATATTTTTGTTTTCCTCTATTCATTATCTCTCCCCTCCAAACCCTAGTTTTAGTTGCTCTATTTTTTATTTTTTTTAATTTAAAAACTATATATATATATATATGTAGTTTTAGATATATATATTTAAATACCAAAAAATAAATATGTAGTTTTAGATATATATATATATATATATATATATATAAAATTGGTTTTGTTGTTATAAGTCAAATTTTTGCATATCTACAAACATAAATCTATATTCAGTATTTTCAATGGTGTGAAATGAATGTATGTATATATATATATATATATATATATATATATATATGTATGTGTGTGTGTAAGAAGTCCTTTTATTTAAATGTTTGAAAAACATAACAGCAAATGGAAATTAGACATTAAGGACATGGTTTTAATATACATTCCCTAGAAAGTATATATATTTCTTTTAACTATGCAGAGATCACATTAAAACAACAAGAGAGATAGATGTCATGTTGAGTACAAAGACTAAATCTTAGTTTTCATATTTCCTATTCAAACATGAAAAGCATAAATTTAAGAGAAACACATTTATTCTCTTTCTTTGGTAGCAATAATGAACTTAGTAAATAACTAAATTTACTATATGAAAATTCCAGCATAAATGAACTTTTATTAAATCTTGAGAATACTACAAAACAAAAGGAATGACAACACCAATATTTACAAAAGGCCTTCAAGATGCTTAAAGACAGCCACAAGGCTTCTTTTTTTTTTTTTACAAAAATAAACCTTCATTTCCAAGCTATACTACAAGAACATGTCATAATTCTTTTACAACCAAGTTAACATAATGTTGAAACCCCTATCACAACATTTTTATTCTTTTCAGCTTCTATGCTCCTTTCATCTTCAAATCTGCATACAAGAGCAAAAATAAGGGAAAACAAGAAACCATGGGGCTGCTCTCCACCCAACCTAGGCCTCTTATGAGGCCACCCCCGAGCTTGGGGAACCAAACAAAGGTGAGGGAGACATTCATACAACATCACAAACATAGGACAAGCAACGTTTACATAAAACTCCCTTTCCAATGGCTTTTACAAAGGATTCATTCAAGGATCCTACTTGGGGTGAAGTGGACCAAGTACCCAAGGGAGAAGGCCATCCCAAAAACATAAAATTTCAGCCTTCACATGACTGTCCTCAACATCCTCACTTACACATTTGCAACAAGAACAATGTCAATCCCTTATGACCCCCAATGAAATACAATGAGGGAGGCTTCATGGAGCCCATACTCCATGCTTTTTCCCTCTCCTCCATAAGGAGGGACTCTACACCAAGGGCTGTCATACACCTCCACCCCCAAGACTACTCTTCCCTCCCAAGGGTGAGTGAGTCTTGATACTCCTATTAAAAAATCATGCAAAGAAAGACAAAGGAAAAACTTGTAACAACATCAAACATCACAATAACAACAAGATTCAAAGCATTCAACAAGTCCATCAAACACAACACTAAATATATATCAAGAACACATAGTTTACATGAGAGAAAGAGAGTTGCATAATGTCCACAACCTAAGATCCAAAGCTTAAGGAAGAAATTTGAAGAAGAGCTCCCTTTATGCCAAATCCCTCCTTCCAAGATCTCCAATTCTAGCAATGTCCCTAAAATTAGGGAGTGGGTGTTCAAACTCTCCAACTTGGAGAGTTACCACTAAAAAGCCCTCTAGAAAGCTCATGGGGAGAAGAAAAGTTCTCTAATTGGTCTCTCTTCCCTACACTCTTACACCTTACCAAATATGGAACTAAGAAAGGAGCTTCCAAAAAGGTGAATCATGTCTTAACACTAATATGGAATGGTGTTCTACCTAAGTCAAGACTCACAAGAGTTGATTTTCGTCCAACTTGGGAAATCAACTTTTTGGAAGGGTCACATGGTCAAATGAGGGCTATCCTAGGTTTAAAAAGGCCCTTAACTATTGGTATAACAACTGGGCTACCTAAAAATGACCCCAAAACACCCCTGAACTCTTCACAGCCCCTCTAAAAGTCCATTCTAAGAGTAATTTCGAGAATTCAATGAGGTGACCACACTCCCATATCACAACCCAAGGTATGCATATGGGGATTCACCAATGTACTAATCTAGGTAGGTGGACAACCATTCCCAAGATGACATGTCATGGCCTTTGGTACAAACACAAGTGTCAAGTGACACACACAAAATTTTTACATCACTAAGCCATGTCATATCCACTTAGGCAAAACTCACAAGGAAATTAAGAAATACATTTAAAGATTATGCTACCACACTCATCCACATATGTTTACAAATAAAATTTTGAAACAACGAGGTTTTGTCTTTCATTAGATGCAACCTTGGCTCAAACTGAGTTCACAATTCCCTTTGTTTGGTTCCCTGAATAAAATACCATGGTTTCTTACCTGCACACTCAATTCAAATATCAATAGTCCGAGAAAATAAATATCCATCATAAAGAGATAAGCAGTATTCAGAATATAAGGACATCATCAATATACTAAGTTATTACTAAAGGTCACAAGATTACATAATTCTCATTTTAAGCATTTATCATAAGGTAAAATTCGTATTGCAATAAATTAAAATTCAACATTTAAATCAATTATATCCAAATCTCATCAATAACATAACATAATCATAATGAGTTTCCAAATCAATAGTCTCAGAATAAAGGTTCATAATAGAAAACATAATATAATCTATAAGGTGCATCATAAAGCATCATGTGTTCATACATCCAAAATAATCAAATCCATGGCATAAAGCCTAAAGTCCATAATGTCTATAGTGCATCAAAATCAAAGTATCATATGCTAAATCTACCATAAGCAGAAAACTAAAAAACTACGATGGGGTTCGGGGTGAGGCCTCACATCCCCCCCCCTAGGCTTGAACTTCCTCCTAGAGTTAATAAAAAAGATGGGGATATTGAGCTCTCATCTGTGCTACGTCCTCCCATGAAACTGTAACCTCATCATAGTAATCCCACTGGACCCTAACTTGGTCCAGTTCTCGACCTCGTAGGCCTAGCGTCTGGCATGCTAAAATGCAAATAGGCTCCAATGCTAGCTGCCCATCTGAATCCACCTGTAAGGCATCCCAATCTATAACATGAGACTCATCATAAATATATTTTCTCATAACAGAAACATGAAACACATCGTGGACGCGTGACAGGCTAGGTGGCAAGGCTAGACGGTAAGAAACTGGTCCTATCCTCTCCAAAATCTCAAATGGTCCTACAAATCGAGGCGCAAGCTTAGAGCCCTTTCTAAAATGGATTGGAATCTTGTGAGGCCACACTGTCAAGAAGACCCTATCTCTGACCATGTATACCAGATCTGTCCTCTTTGCATCGGCATACTTCTTCTATCGGTCCTGCGCCTCTAGAAGACGCTGCCTAATTAAGGCTACCTACTACTCCATCTCTAAGACTAGCTGTGGTCCAATGGTAACTCTATCCTCAATCCTATCCCAACTCAAAGGTGTCCTACAAGGTCTACCATATAGTACCTGATACGGTGGCATACCCAAAGATGAATGATGCCCATTATTATAGGCAAACTCTACTAAGTACAAATACTCTTCCCACTTGACCTGATGATCCATAACATACATACGAAGCATATCCTTGAGAACCTAATTCACTCTCTCAGTCTGACCATCTGTCTCTGGGTGATAAGCTATGCTAAAGTTGAGCTTGGTGCCCAAAGCTTCCTGTAATTCTCTCCAAAAAGATGATGTGAAGAGAGAATCCCTGTCAGATATGATCTTTTGAGGAATGCCATGCAGTCTGACTATATCCCTCAAGAAGACCCAAGCCACTGCTGGGGCTGTAAATGTGGTATGAACGAGTCAGAAGTGGGCCACTTTGGTCAATTTGTCAACTGTCACCATGATATCATCATGGCGACGAGATGACATAGGGAGACCAATGATAAAGTCCATGGATATAACATCCCACTTCCACATAGGTACCTCTTGAGGCTGAAGGAGCCCTCCTGGATGACCATGTTCGGGCTTCACCTTCTGGCATTCAAAAAACTAGGCTACTAACTCTGTAATGTGTTGCCTCATACCCGGCCAATGGTAGAGTTGTCTCAAATCAGCATGCATCTTCTTAACTCTGGGATGCACCGCATAAGGGGCTCTATGAGCCTCTAGCATGATGATATTACGCAAATCCCCTGAAGAAGGTACATAAATGCATCCTCTATGATGTAGTAGTCCATCAAACTCCAAGGAATACTATGAAAATCTACCCTCAAGGGGTCTCTGAGATCGGATCAACTGACAAACCTCTAAATATAAGGCATCCTCCTGCAAATGGTGTAGTATACAATCTCTCAAGTCTGTACTAGTGACCATGGAAGATAACTCATGTCACCTCCTACTCAAGGCATCAGTGACCACATTCTCTTTTCCTTTGATATAATGGACATAAAATTCATACTCACATAAGAACTCCATCCACCTTCTCTGCCTAGCATTAAGGTTTGGCTGAGTGAATATATACTGTAAACTCTGATGGTCTGAATGAAGCTCAAATCGATGTCCCAAGAGAAAGTGCCACCATCGTACTAAGGCATGCACTACTGGCGCAAGCTCAAGGTCATGGGTAGGGTAATTGAGCTCGCGAGTCTTAAGTTTTCTAGACTCGTATGCTATAACTCGCCCATCTTGCATAAGAACTGCCCCCAAACCATCCAAGGAAGCATCTGTGCAGACTACAAAGTCCGCTGTAGGCTCTGGCACTGCTAAAATAGGTGCACTAGTAAGTGATTTCTTGAGTTCCTAAAAGGCCCTCTCGCACTTCTCTGTCCAATCAAACTTCTTTCCCTTTTGCTGAAGGGATGTGATAGGATGAGCCACTCTAGAGAAATCCTGTACAAACCGCCTGTAGTATCCTGCAAGACCCATGAAACTTCTAACCTCTGTCACGGAAGTAGGTGCTAGCCAATTCATAATGGCATCAATTTTAGATGGGTCCACTGAGATCCCATCACCTAAAATAACATGGCCTAAATACCGGACCTCTGTTCTGAAGAAGACACATTTTGAAAAACTGCCATACAACTGATTATCCCTCAAGCACTGTAATACCTGTCTCAAATGCTCCTCATGTTCCTTCTCATTACGAGAATAAATTAGTATGTCATCAAGGAACACAACCACAAATCTGTCAAGGAAAGTGAGGAATACCCCATTCATGAGGCTCATGAACACAGTAGGGGCATTCATAACACCAAAAGGCACAATAGTGAACTCATAATGCCCGTATCTAGTCCAGAAAGCTGTCTTGTGGATATCACTCTCCACGATTCTCAACTGATGGTACCCTAATTTAATATCTATCTTGGAGAACACACGGGCACCTTGCAACTGATCAAACAAATCTTCAATCCTAGGCAGTGGATATCAATTCTTAATGGTTAATTTGTTTAACTACCTGTAATCCATACACAGCCTAAGTGATCCATCCTTCTTTTTGACAAAGATAATTGGTGCACCCCAAGGAGAGATACTAGGTTGTATGTGCCCCTTCTCAAGGAGCTCCTCAAGCTGAATCTTGAGCTCATTAAGCTCATTAGGAGACATTCTATAAGGTGCCCTAAATACTGGTGCAACACCTGGCACAAGGTCTATATGGAAGTCAACTGCTCTATGGGTAGGCATACCGGGTAATTCTGAAGGAAACACATCTACAAATTCTTGTAACATGGGATGGTCATCAAGAGTAGTTTCCTTTTTTGCTTCCTCATCCCTATCACTGATTATGATGGCAAACAACTGGCACCCTTTTTGCATGCACCGCTTAAGCTGCATAGCGGAAATCATACGAATGGATACTGCCCTCTGAACCCTAGGGATTACTATAGCATTACCATTGTCATCTATACAGTCTACCTTCTTCTATTGGCAGTCTATCTTGGCCTTGTGTGCAAAAATCCAATCCATGCCAAGTACTATCCTATAGGATCCAAGAGGAGTGATACATAGATCTGAAATGGTGGTCATGGAACAAATCTGTATCTAGCAATCCTTAACTAAGGAAGTGACGGGTACTCTAGATCCTGAGGCTAACTCTACCTCCCAACTAACTTCTTGTCTAGCTTCCACTAGCCCGCAACGCTCCACAACCAATGGAGAAACAAAAGAATCTGTAGCACCTGAATCAAATAGAATAGTAACTCTGTTACCTCCAATCATACTTGTAGTCTCAATCACAGTAGCCTGATGTTCTGCCTGGCAGTTGTCAACCGCTGCAAAAACTCTGTGGGATCTACCCATATCACCAACAGTGGGCTCTGACGCTGCGGTGCACTGACCACCCCCTTGAGGGCATTCTCTAGCCAAGTGTCCCATGGCACCACAAGAATAACATGGCCCTCGAGTCTGAAGCTGGGTACCCTAGGGTCTAGAATAGTGTGAGCCCCCTATCCTGCTAGAACCACTATAACCACCCCTGGAGGATTGCTGGGTCCTAGATGGGGGTGCTGATGATGCTTGTGACCTCTGGTCCTTACTAGGAGCCTGTGACTACCACTTCTTGGGCTTGGAGCCCTGTTGCCCTTGAGGGGCCTTCTGTTTCTGTCCCTGATATGACTGCTGCTGAGATGGGGGGGACTTGTAAGATCCCGAAGAATGCCTGTTATTGTTCTGATTGTTGTTGTTATTCCCTTTCCAATGTGTTTTCTAATACCCTAAATTTTGTGGTGTGGTGTTTCGGTTCTATGACCGATCTCGTGTATCCTGTCCCCTACCCTTAATCTCCTCAGCAATCAAGGCCTTTTCCACGGCCTCTCGAAGGTTCCCTAGTGCTGCCATGCACACTGAACCTGATATAGATGCATTCAACCCTATAACAAAGTGGTTGACCTTGATCTTCTCATCTCTCATATAGTCCACATAAGGTAGAAATTTCAAGAGCTTACACTCATACTGAGTGACAGTAAGCCCTCTCTACTGAAGGTCATGAAACTCATCAATTCGTCGCTGCCTATAGTGCTTAGATAGGTAACAGTCCCTAAATCTCTCTAGAAAGGTGTCCCAAGTGAGGGTATCCATAGACAGATTACCCTTTAACTCTTCTGTCCTCCACCAAATAGCTGCTGATCCTCTCAACAAGTGGATAGCAAAGCGTGCCCTCATATTGCTCCCATAAGGGTGCAATCCAAAACATCTCTCAAGGCTCAAAAGGAAAGCCTCAGCCTCACTCCCACCTGTGGCTCCTAAAAAAGGTGGTGGGTTAAGGCGAATAAGTTCCCTGATGTGGTCCCCTGTGTCATGGGGTACTCTCTCTAATGCTGGGACAACTGCCTCTCGAGGTGGAATATGTACTGACTCACCCCCGTGGTCAGCTTGGTCCTCCTAAATCCTAGGTGGGGGACTCCTACTGCGCTCACGCGCTACACCCCTGAGTCCTACATGCTGATTATCTTGTGGTATCCTGTCTAAAATAATCCTGACTAGATTCTGAAGTGCATTCAATATTTCTTGGTTGGGGTTGGGGGGTTGTTCGGGAGGAGGCCTCTGCTCCTCATCATTACCCCCTACATTCTGTTCCATCTGAGCTCGTGCCGAAGGGGCACGTCTAGGGTTTCTCCCATGGGCGTGAGCTTGCCACGTTACTGGAGGCATCCTACACACATAGGAAGGTGGTACAAGTTTGAAGAATATGGTGAAAGTTGTTGCGTAAATTTTTCTACTAAGTTTGATCTTATTTTGAAAATGTTAAAATAAATATTTTAAAGTTTTAGAAACATAGTGGGTTTAAGGTTCCAGTGTTTGTAACATGGCTCTGATACCAAGTGTCATGCCCAAAAATTTGTGCCCAAAAATGCAACAACTTTTTTTTTAAAAGGTGAAATTAAATAGTAATATTATTGACAAGAGGGTCGAAGGGGAATCATGACTAGTGTCAACATCCCTCAACCCTAATTGCTTCTAAAGTTAAAGGTTCACAAGTTGAGGGTTATCTGAATTTACATGTCGTCCTGATTATTCATAATAGAGTTTGATGATGTGGAGAAAGAGAGAGGCTCCCTATCCTCCGTCTTCAGGGTTATTTGAAAAATCGGGTTTGCTTAACAAGCTAAAGGATTCTGTGTTAATTAAAAAAAATCCCTCTAGGTTATGGTACTTCTTAAATATTATTTTTACAGTAGTCAGTATACTAGCCACATATATTGACCACATAAAAATAACATTAAGAGTCCCTATGTTTACCTAAAAACTTAAATTAGATTTTCCCTTTAAAAAAATATCTATAATTTCCAATTAAATCTTCATCTTGATATTTCAAATTTTATTATAAATTAAGATGATCTCCTAAGAAATAAATAACGATGTTTAGCAAATTGTCTGTTATGATCATTTAAACCCTTATGGTAAATATTTACTAAAATAAAATTTCATAAGGAAGTCAACTATTAAGTTTCTAATATTAAATAGTTGGTAGATAAGAAACATGTAATTAAATTATTAACTTTCCCACAAATACTTAATCAGTAATAAATATACTTATTCCTTGCACATCATCACTTTTAATTTGACTCATTAATCAATTAGAAGTCTTTCCCTTAAGTCACTTTAATCTAAACTTAAATTAACTAGAAAATTAAAATATTTAATAAAAAAAAAGTTACTTTAAATGAAGTTTTTCAAATATAATCCCCTTTTTCTCCCCCCCTCTTTTGAAATCCCTAACCCTAATTCAAAATTAGGGTTAGGGTCAAATATGAAAGAGGCTAAAAATTTATTTTTTTGTTTTCCTCTCCTCATTATCTCTCCTTTCCAAACCCTAGTCTTAGTTGTTCTATTTTTTTATTAATTTAAAAACTAAATATATATATATATATACACTTCTCATTAACATTATAATTTTTTTTTGTTTAAATTTTTAAATACTGAAAAATAAATATGTAGTTTTATATATATATATATATATATATATATGTATATTATATATATTTATATAATTTGTTTTGCTGTTATAAGTCAAATTTTTGCATATCTACAAACATAAATCTATATTAAGTGTTTTCAATGGTGTGAGATATATATATATATATATATATATAAGAAGTCATTTTATTTAACTGTTTGAAAAACATAACAACAAATAGAAATTAGACATTAAGGACATGGTTTTAATATACATCCCCTAGCAAGTATATATATTTCTTTTAACTATGCAGAGATCACATTAAAACAACAAGAGAGATAGATGTCATGTTGAGTACAAAGATTAAATCTTAGTTTTCAGATTTCCTATTCAAACATGAAAATCATAAATTTAAGAGAAACACATTTCTTCTCTTTCTTTGGTAGCAATAATGAACTTAGCAAATAGCTAAATTTACTACATGAAAATTTCAGCATAAATGAACTTTTATTAAATCTTGAGAATACTACAAAACAAAAGGAATGACAATACCAATATTTACAAAAGGCCTTCAAGATGCTTAAAGACAGCCACAAGGCTTTTTTTTTTAACAAAAATAAACCTTAATTTTCAAGCTATGCTACAAGCACATGCCATAAGGCTTTTACAACCAAGTTAACATAATGTTGAAACCCCTATCACAACATTTTTCTTCTTTTCAACTTCTATGCTCCTTTCATCTTCAAATCTGCATACAAGAGCAAAAACAAGGGGAAACAAGAAACCATGGGGCTGCTTTCCACCCAACCTAGGCCTCTTATGAGGCCACCCCCAAGCTTGGGGAACCAAACAAAGGTGAGGGAGAGACTCATACAATGTCACAAACAAAGGACAAGCAACGTTTACATAAAACTCCCTTTCCAATGGATTTTACAAAGGATTCATTGAAGGCTCCTACTTGGGGTGAAGTGGACCAAGTACCCAAGGAAGAAGGCCATCCCAAAAATATAAAATTTTAGCCTTCACATGGCTGTCCTCAACATCCTCACTTACACATTTTCAACAAGAACAACATCAATCCCTTATGACCCCCAATGAAATACAATGAGGGAGGCTTCATGGAGCCCATACTCCATGCTTTTTCCCTCTCCTCCACGAGGAGAGACTTTACACCAAGGGCTGTCATACACCTCCATCCCCAAGACTACTCTTCCCTCCCAAGGGTGAGTGAGTCTTGATACTCCCATTAACAAATCATGCAAAGAAAGACAAAGGAAAAACTTGCAACAACATCAAACATCACAATAACAATAAGATTCAAAGCATTCAACATGTCCATCAAGCACAACAATAAAGATATATCAAGAACACATAGTTTACATGAGAGAAAGAGAGTTGCATAATGTCCACCAACCTAAGATCCAAAGCTTAAGGAAGAAAGTTGAAGAAGATCTCCCTTTTTTCCAAATCCCTCCTTCCAAGATCTCCAATTCTAGCAATGTCCCTAAAATTAGGGAGTGGGTGTTCAAACTCTCCAACTTGGAGAGTTCCTACTAAAAATCCCTCTAGAAAGCTCATGAGAAGAAGAAAAGTTCTCTAATTGGTCCCTCTTCCCTACACTCTTACACCTTACCAAATATGGAACTAAGAAAGGAGCTTCCAAAAAGGTGAATCATGTCTTAACACTAATATGGAATGGTGTTCTACCCAAGTCAAGACTCACAAGAGTTGATTTTCGTCCAACTTAAGAAATCAACTTTTTGGAAGGGTCACATGGTCAAATGGGGGCTATCCTAGGTTTAAAAAGGCCCTTAACTATTGGTATAACAAGTGGGCTACCTAAAAATGACCCCAAAACACCCTTGGACACTTCACAGCCCCTCTAAAAGTCCATTCTAAGAGTAATTTCGAAAATTCAATGAGGTTACCACACTCCCATATCCCAACCCAAGGTATGCATATGGGGATTCACCAATGTACTAATCTAGGTAGGTGGACAACCATTCCCAAGCTGACATGTCATGGCCTTTGGTACAAACACAAGTGTCAAGTGACACACAAAATTTACACATCACTAAACCATGTCATATCCACTTAGGCAAAACTCACAAGGAAATTAAGAAATACATTTAAAGATTATGCTACCAAACTCATCCACATACGTTTACGAATAAAATTTTGAAACAACGAGGTTTTTTCTTTCATTAGACGCAACCTTGGCTCAAATTGAGTTCACAATTCCCTTTGTTTGGTTCCCCGAATAAAATACTATGGTTTCTTACCTGCACACTCAATTCAAATATCAGTAGTCCGAGAAAATAAATATACATCATAAAGAGACAAGAAGTATTTAGAATATAAGGACATCATCAATATACTAAGTTATTACTAAAGGTCACAAGATTACATAATTCTCATTTTAAGCATTTATCATAAGGTAAAATTCGCATTGCAATAAATTAAAATTCAACATTTAAATCAATTATATCCAAATCTCATCAATAACCATAACATAATCATAATGAGTTTCCAAATCAATAGTCTCAGAATAAAGGTTCATAATAGAAAACATAATATAATCCATAAGGT
>MU228010.1:1337361-1380097 GCA_018584345.1 Thuja plicata | reverse complement strand
ATAAGGTGCATCATAAAGCATCATGTGTTCATACATCCAAAATAATCAAATCCATGGCATAAAGCCTAAAGTCCATAATGTCTATAGTGCATCAAAAGCAAAGTATCATATGCTAAATCTATCATAAGTAGAAAACTAAAAACCTATGATGGGGTTCGGGGTGAGGCCTCACATTAGGTATGAACATGGCCAACATAATGTAGTATACATCTAAGAGTGCAACATTAGCCGATGCATATATTGTGATCGTGAGATATACAATCGACTGGACAGTATTGAGTGAAATAAACCCTTCTAACTCAAACTTATATAAAGCACCATACAATGATATATTTACTTACCATTTTACAAGAGCGACCTAAGGAGATCAGAGAGCGAAGGAACTCAGTCTATTCTACAATTGACATGCGTGATCGATTGAAGCAAAAACTCAGAATTCAACGGAATTGAGGTATTTACATCATCTAGCTATGGATACACCTATCATTTATGATGTTGTAGATCATCCCAGGTATAAATTCAAGAAACATCCGTTCAAGTCCTATGAAGAAGATCCTGAAGGAGCATTTTCTCAAACACCTTATGGTGTATTACACATGGAAGATATTAGGGCTTACATTCATTGTAAGTATGATATACTTGGTACTGATGATATTTCCACTGAGATGGAATATATGACTGAGAAAGGAATTATGAGAGATGAATACAAACACATTGATCGGTTGAGCATAATGAAAATTTTGGACTTGTATGATTTCGACGAAATAGAATGGATCAAGATATTGTTGAGCATAGTACATGATCAGTTCGTTTGGATAGGCAAACAACCTATGAAGATCTATAGTTACTTAATTCATGAGATTACTGGACTGGAAAACACTGACATCATTCCTGTTGCAGAAAAATATGTGAAGAAAGAATTCAAAACCCTAACTCACTCAAAATGGGACAGGCGAGCGATGACAGTAAATGACATCTTTCAGCAAGATATGAGATTAATCTCTATGATACTTGGCTACAAATTCTACTATAGTAGTAGACCTAATTCAGTGTCTACAAGAGTCATTATGATGGCTTGGAGAATGGTGAAAGAAAATGTGAAATATAACCTATCCGAAGTATTGGTACAACAATTTATGGAGGATGTTAAACTGATAAAGAAAGATAGATCAAAGACCTTCAGATTTGGCTCACTATTGATGCATATGCTTATACACATTGAACAAAAATTTTTTGGCATGCACCCTAGTGTTTGGAGAAAAGGGATACCTACTGGTATTCAGGTTTCACAGAGCTATAGAAGATAGAACAAAACATGGGTTGATAGGGAGTTGTTTGGTATGATTAAGATCCTTTAGAGACAAATGAAAACTAGATACAGATTACATGAAGACACTATTGAAAAATACAAGGATACAATCTATTTCATGGTTAAAAGTGATTGTCTATGCTTTGAGGCAGTCACTCCTAGAAATAAATGGTGTTATCCAATGGGATATGAAGTAAGTTCAAAGGTATTGACCATGCAAGTTGAACATGTTCTTGCATATGAGATTGATACATCAGAAGAAAGATGAGGTAGATATGAGGAGAAATAAGCTAAGGTAAGAGAGGAACAAACTAGAGGCCTGAGGAAAAGGAAAATTGATAACATTATACATGAATGTGGTGTTAAGGAAGGATTGATAGAAGAAGAGTTGAAAGAAGTGAAAAAGAAAATGGAAGAACGATCTTATGGTTTGGAAAGTGCTAGTACTGCAGCCCTTCCCACTCCTGAAGTACTAATGGTAGATAGTCCACCTCCTCTATCATAGTAGACATCACAAACTAAAAACATTACTCCTAGAGTAAACACCAGATCTAGCAAGCAAACATTATCAATGGAACCAAGCACAGTGAGAGAAGAGAAGAAACCTGAGAAGAGTAATCAAGTATGGAATCCTGACTTGAAGATGATAGAGAAGAGAGATATAGAACAAGGGAAGCTAGTTTCAATTGATAAATACTATGACAGGTATGATGAGACCGACAAACATAAAATTGAAGATGTTGTAGTTAATCACCTACTTGTTTTCAGAAAGACTCTATTGGAAATTGAGGGAAACATACCTGAAGAACTGTATGGGAGATTAGAGAGAAGGAAACAATTAGCTCAAATTGAAGATGGAACAATCAAGAATAAGGAAATTGACAACATGTTGCCTGTGATATATTTACAAGAAAGAGAGACAATATTCAAGAAATTGAAACCTTTGTTGAGGACTAAGGCAAGACTGCTGAAAATCATGGCAAGAAAATATGATGAAGTCACTGAGGAAAATCAAAAGGAACTAGAGAAAATATTGATGAGCACTACTCTTGAGAAGCCTCCACCTCCTAAAACCACTTCTCCTACTCCATTAGGAATTGGAGAAAGTTCAAAGACAACTGAGGAAAATGTTGAGAAGAGTGAAGTTGATTCACAACCAGATTTCTATGTTTCTGGTGTGCCTGTGATACTTGATACATCACATGATAAAAATGACCCTTTTTCAGGGAATGTGGACAACACTATTGTAGATGAAGTAGAGAAGAAAGAGGAAGAAGATCAGACAGAGGAATAAGAGTAGAAATAAGTAGAAGAGAAGAAGGAAGAGGATGAACAAAAAGAGGTAAACACATCTTCCATCTCGTTGTTGGCAAGCAAAGATAAAACAACAGAAGTTAATGTTGACTACATGGATGAAGATGAGCTAGTAAAATTAGCTTTTACTGCACTAACTAAAGTCAAAGAAAGATCAGAACACAAAGGTGATTAAAAGGCTAAAGTAATTACCAGGGCAATTGATACTATGAACAAATTGCTTCTAGTACCTATTGTTTTAGAGCACAAAGATGACATTGAAAATCTAAAGATAACACTTGATGAATTTGATGGATATTATGAGAATTTGATAAAGATTGCAGAAGAGAAGGCTGAAAAGAACTATTCAGAGAAGAAACTTTATAAATTTTTTAAGTCAATTGCATGGGACTTAGGCATTCTAAAAACCTATTTGACAAATGCAAAGAGTTGCATTGCATATGGAAGGAAACTATTTAGTTACTGTATGAATCCTATTAGGCATGTTCAAAACATTGAAGACATTATATCCAAGGAGAGGGAAAATCTAAATAATATGATGGACAGTTGTGAAACCTCTTCAAAATATGTAAAGGAGTTAGACAAGGAAGTAACAATAATTTTGGAATAACTCAGTGTATTGGATACTGAGAAAGGGAGAGTATTAACAAGATTCAATTTGCTGAAGAGTTTAATCACTCCTAAGCTATCCATACTTGAGGCACATCTATCAGACTTAGAGAAAGTTACAGAGTCATTGGCTAATTCTGTGCCTACAGAGATGAAATAAGAAAAGACCACATCATTTTCATTGAATGGACTGATTCATGTTAGTCAAATATTGTTTAAAACATGGAGTACAAAAGTGAAGATCTTGGAAGATTCCTTCCAAGATATTCTGAAACTAGTGAGCAAACACTAATCCTATTAGTTTGAATGCACCTTTGTAATTTTTTTGAAAGGGGGAGGAGATAAGAAAAATGAATGGGAGAAGAGATAAGAATGAATGAGAGAAGAGATAAGAAGGAAGTAATAAGGAATGAGAGAAAAGAGAGGAGATAGTTTTGTTTTGTTGGAACACTTAGTATTTTTTTTTGTTAAGTGTTGCCATCAATGACAAAGGGAGAGATTGTTGAAAAGTGATCAATTTTGGGTAAAGTGATTCACTTTTTTATTTTCATTTATGGAAACACATCTGGTTTATAGATTGATTCCTATAAAGTTAAGTTTTGCTAACTCAGAAATTGACTAAGTATAGAAGCAGAGACACAAAAGTATTTTGGGTATCGAAGATCGAGATCGATGAGTTATGACATGAAAGATTAGAGGAAGATAGTATGGGTTATGTGTGACCTCCACCTAAGATCAATTTTGTTTTGGCAATGTTTACAATGAGTTAGAGAGAATTGAAGACAGACAGATTGTAACAGAACAATGATATAGAGCAATTGGACAATAGCGATGATTAAGGGAGTATGATGTGGACTCCTGGCAATTAGAGTTGGATTATGGTTGATGATAACCTATAATTTGACTATGTAAGAGTGTTGACTATGCATTTAATATTTAATTTATTAAATGTATTTTTTATTGAGAGCCGACTATGTAATATTTTGTATTGAGAGCCAACTATGTAATATTTGCATTGAGAGCCGACTTGGTGAAAGAGAAAGATATATATGTAAGATCTTTTTGTGGAGGTGAAGAGAGAAATATGATTGATGAGATGATATAGATGTGAATGTCAGAGCAAAGGATGACAAAGATCATTGATGAGCTATAAACAAGAACTATCTAAGCATTAGAGATGCTTGTTAGTGTTCTTTACTGAGAACATTTTGTAACAGAATTTTATTGTAGAGTTGTATGCTTAGTTGGCCCCTAACAAGGTGTTGTGAACCTTTAACAGGGTTGTAATTCCCTTACCCAGGAAATGTACTATGCAATATTTAGCTCCTAACAGGGATAGGTCTCCTAACAGGGACACTGTACTTTAGTGCATGCTTGTCGGTATCATCCCCACCAGGGTTTTCCCTTGGCCAGGATTTCATCAACAAAAAATAACGGTGTTATGAGTTGTGTGTTATTTTCTTATGTTGTTTTCATTTATGCAAGCTTATGGTTAATGTTTAATTGTTTGAAGAATTTAATTAAGTACAGTAATACTGATTCACCCCCCTCTCAATATTATCCAATCCTAACACTTCCTTTGGTTGTGCTAATAATATTTTAATTAAGCATAGGGTTTTTATACATAATGTATAGTAACCCAAAAATTTGGTGAGTGATCTACATCCTATCATTTCTCTTAATTTTCCAAATATACAGAGTGAAAAGAGAAGAGGTGAGATATAGAGAAAAAAGTAGGGATAGAGAGAGAGAGGTAGGCAAAGATATTGAGAGGGAGGGAGGATATATATATACATACACACACACATATATATATGTATACATATATATGTACATACATATATATATATATACATACATATACATGTATACATATATACATATATACATATACATATACATATACATATACATACATATATATATATATACACACACACACACACACATACACATATATATATATATATATATATATATATATATATATATATATATAAACACATATATATATGTATATATATGTGTATATATATATATAGAGAGAGAGAGAGCATCTTGGGTTCTTGGCAATCTTGCATCAACCAAAAAATTTTGTTTTTCTGTTTGATCATTCTAACATTTCTTTTTGTGATCATTCTTGATGACATTATTTTTTCATTAGTATGCAAAGAATATCTTCGATAAACATACATTGAAAGACATGAAAAAGAACAAACCAAAAATAAACATATAATAGATCATTGAAAACTGCTAAGTACAAAGAAAACTGACAACACAATTTTGTGTGTAAACCGAAAAAGCAAATTGGAAAGGATAAAGAGGAACCCGAAAGTGGAACCCAATAAGAAGGTCACAGTGTAAACTGAGAGAACAGTCAAAGAGGAATCCGAGAGACAGTTCAAGAAGGAACACCAAGAAATAGTCTAACTGACTTCAGAGCATAACTGACCGACAAAAACCGAAAGTCAGTTGCAACATGCAAAAAGTGGATTTGACTTCCACGTCAGATAAAATAGTCTTATTCTATTTATAAAGTTTTGATTTGTTTTTAAATCCATTTCTTTAGGGACAAGAAACATGAATGTAAGTGCTTTAATCAATCTAAATGGTTTAAAACACATAGACTAGGAGATCAAGGTAAAGTTGTAAACTTGTGATCTTAGAGTTAATATTGTTTTACGTGAAACTTGATTAGGTCAATATATATTATAAATAGATATTGTAATCATTAATTATGAAGGAATTGGGAATGGATGAGAGGATGAATGAAGCATACAAGCACATCTATAGATCAGATTGAAAGTTTCAAGAACCAGAACAATAAAAGGTAAATTTGGTTATCAAGAACCAAGAACAGAGACTACCGAGCATCAGAGGTATTATTCAATCACATTACGTGGTATACTTATACATTTAATATTAAATAGATCTACAATCAGCAATAGGATATTGCATACACTAGGTCAAATTTTAATTTTCTTACATTCTAACAAGTGAAGCAAAGTGTAAAAATCCTTTCAAGGAAGGTGTATTTAACCATCCAATTATAAATCTCTTAACTGAGTGCACACTAAACAATGTTGTAAAAGCTCTTAACCAAGTAGAATTTAATAGGTCTCCACAGATACTCTTAATCGGGTAGGTCATCAGAAGTGATCAAATTGTAAGCCTTAGCCGACCCCTTCCAATCTGTAGATAGTGAAGAATTTGTGGGTGCCATCCCCACCGCAGTTTTTACTTTCTAACAAGAGTTTTCTGCAATATCATATCTTGTGTTATGTGTAAATTAATTTCATGAATGTTTTTATAAATTTTCACATGTTTGATTAAGTTTATGAATTGATAAGTCTTACATCAAGATAGTATAGAACAAATGGTTGGATAAATAATTGATTACCTAAAGGATAAAGGTTAAAAGATACAAAAGTTTTAGAGGTACTGATTCACCCCTCCCCTCTCAATACACACTTCCCATTAATTACTACAATTGGCATCAGAGCTAATTCTCTTATCTGGAAAAGCTTAAAGGCTTGAGAGAAAAGATCATACAATGGAGAAGTACATACTTGACAAGAGTATAGAGAATAAGAAGCTACAAATTGAGATCTTCTATGAGTAGTACAAAGAAGATAGAATCGAGAAGAGACAGCTGCTAGATGAAAGAAAGATTATGGAAACTTGCTGTAATGAAACAAATTACCATGAGGAAGAGATACCATATTTCTTTTAGTCTTCAGGATCAAATACAAACAAAGCATTAGACACATCAAAAGAAAGCATCACAAGCCTAAATGAAATCAATCAACATCTGGCTGGACAAGTAAAATCTCCGCAAATTGGTCAGGAGACATAGACGATAAGAATGATTGATGTCATGAACAATGCTAGACAAGATGAGAAAGAATGAACACTAGCGATTGATGATATAAGGAAGATTACTGAAAAGCTACAAGAAAAAGAGTCTAAAATACAAAGACTTACAAAGCATCATCATGAGATTACAAATCAGATTATTCTTATGAGTCAAGAGGCAAATGTAATGAATGTTGAACTCATTGAAATAATAGAAGATATCAGTGAGCTAAGGGAAGAAAATGAAAAGTTGAAACAAGAACTCAGAATTTAGTAGAAACATAATGAAATTATCAAGAAACTTGAAGAGATAAATAAAAGAATGGATGATTTTCTTGATGGACAACGAAGAATAAACAACAACACCGGTCTAGGCTTTATCGAGAATAGAGAATCACCCAATCAAGATGATCCAAAGAATGTCTATGAAAATCCAAGACCAAGAAAGCTGACATGCAATCATTGTGGAAAGCAAGGCAACACATCAAATGTATGCAGAGGCAAAATGAAAGGTATTCCTAAATCCACATCTTCATTCATAGGATTTTATTATAAATGTAACAAGAAAGGACATAAAGCATATGAATGCAAGTCTGATATGAAACAACCAAAGAAGGAAACCTACATGGACAAATATTTTTCTACTTGCAAAATGAATGGGCACACAAATCTTGAATAATGGAAAAATAAAAAAGCAAGCATGGAAGCCTAAAGGTCAAGAAATTGCTTATCAACCAAAAATAGTCGGTAACTAGTATGTATGGGATTACAACACATGGAAAAATTATACATGTGGAAGATTTGGTCACATTGCTGCAAACTGTATGAGACAATGGACAAGAAAGTCTAGAGGTTGGACTAACCCAGGAATGGCATGCTTACACTATCATAAAGTTGGTCATCTCAAGAAAGACTGTAGAGACCGAATGATAGAAACTAGCACATATCCCAATGGAAATACCATTGAATACATCCAAAGGATGAGAGACAAAATGTGGAGAAAATATTCAAACAATGATGAAGCTAGACCGAGTAATGCAAATCGTGACACCCCATCCAATGGATCTGGTGACATCACCACCCCCACCTAAGCAGAACAAGTAAGTATGGAACTGCATTAAACTAAGTAGTATTTTACATCAGTTCCATAATATGTTGATGAAATGCCAAATTAGCATAAGTAAAGATGCATCATGATATTACTTGTTAAAATCTATGATAACTATTCCATCGGGAAAATACATACCAAAATCCATCGGTATACACTCAAAGCTAAAACTGCCTACACTTACCGAGAATCATCGGTTAACATGTAAAAACAAAGTTGCTAGTGTAAACTAAGACTCGTCAGTAATCAAGAAAGTTGAATGAGTTATGTTTGCAAAACATTAAAACTGGTCGGTAAAAGAAAAGAGTTAGATGACGTCCCTGAAGCATCACATTGTCACCGAAGAGAGAAGTTAATGTTCAAACCGATGACTCTGTCTTCACACATTGAGGAGTGGTTGAGCATTAATGACTCACTTTTAGGGAAAATGTCTATAAAATGGTAACAAAAGGGTTTCATTATTCACCAATGAACAAAGCAAAGTGACGAGAGCAAAATTTGAGCACAAAGTGATAGCATCACAAATCGACTTCAACTCAAACCAAAGCACTCCAATAGATCAGTGACCACTACAGGTGTAAATAGTAAGTTTCTATGACAACTGAGAACCTTATCTGAAACAATGGCCACCACCCCAAGAACCACCAAACTAAAGAACATCAAGGAAGATAAGGTTAAGCTTATCAAGAATTCTACCTGTGAGAAACCTCACTACAAGATTTACCCTGAGGTTTCATCACAACCCAAAAATGATGAAGCATTCTCGCAAATACTTGCTAGGGTTTTTCTCATCAAAGACGTGCGATCATACATCCACTGCAAGATTGCATAAATCAACGACTTAGAGGTGGAACAAGCTTTCAAGAAGATATGTAATGAGATTGGATCCATAAAAGATGAACACAAACACATAGAGGTGAAAGGCTCACTAATTCCCTATTGTTCTCGAAGGTATTCAAAATCGAGTGGATTCGGTTAGTACTGAGCCAAATTCACAACCACAAGCTATGGATGGATGAGCCTAAAATGATAACCCAAGATGTTATTCATGTAGTCACCGGTTACCCTATAACCGATAAGGCAAGGCATTAAAACACCCATCCAAGACTGAGATTGAAAAGAACACAGGAGCCAAATGTGATGGAAGAGGACTGAAGGTGTCCACTATCACCAATATTGAATTGAAATTTGGAGCATGTGTCCTAGGCTACAAATTCTTTCAAGCTAGCAGGATGAACATCATAGCATCTGGAGCTATGGATACAACTTATAAGATTGTAAAGAAAGGTACTCAGTTGGATGTGTCGAAACTTCTACTTAACCAGGTAGAAGAAAACTTGAGGACAATAAGAAATGCTAAGACAAATACATGTAAGTTTGGCTCACTTATCATGTGCATTTTCTTTTACTTCCAAGAATCATTTCCATCAGTAGGAGATGTAAAATGGGATACCACAAAACCACCCACCATGTAGATCAGTGAATACATAACATCACTGGGAGACAACTTTGAAATAGTCATGGATGAGTACTTTACAAGATTCAAGGATCGAATGCAGAAAAGAGTAAGGATCCCTGAGAAACTTATTGAGAAAATCAAGAATGATATATGTTTTATGGTTGACACCGACCACACATACATCAAACCCGCTGTACCAAGGACAACATGGTTACAACCTTTGGAATATGAGGTAATTATTAATCAAGAATCCAATGCAATCAATGCATTGATAAATGAACCATTATACAAGATACAACCAAAGTTAAAAACTTATGAGGAGGCCAAATCAAGAATCAAAACCAGATTGGTTGTAAAGAAAATTGATAGGAACAAAGATAAAATGGTTAAGAATTTAAAGAAAAGATTGTCGGTTACTGAAGATAAAAATGGACAAAAGGAAGAAATTGAAGGATAGTCACCTGTTGGTGAGGCTGAACAAGTAAGTGACTCTAAGTCTACAGAGTTAGATACTCCATTGTCAACACCAGCTAAGAAGCCAAGAACCACAATTGCTTCTAGGAAAAGAAGCCAAAAAGCTAAGGAATCAAGTCCTTCACCCTTGGAGAAAGGAAAGATAAGAACCTATAAGAGGAAACCAAATACACATAAAAGGGGCCAACAAAGAGAAGAAGGCTCATTAGAACCAGGGAAGATATTGAGGAAACTGAACAAGATGAAGACATTCAAGAAGAAAAGAGAAAGATACCTGAAACAATTGACGAAGTATGTGCACACATGATCAAATCAGGTAATGCAAATAGTAGGACATTCAAGCAATGGTTAAAATTGGATCCTGTGGATCAAAATAAGATTGAGGAGGTAATCATTGAAATAATGTGCATATACCATTACCTCCCAATACAACTGACATACAAAATTCCCAAAGAACTTCAAGATAGACTATCGACAAGATGGAATTTTCCCTTGCACTGCAAGAAAGAAATCAGGGAAAGAACCCTAGTATCAGTCATGCCTCCCGAATCCAAAATGGAGAAAATCAAAGCAATGACAAAGGCTCATTCCAAAAGGTTCTCACTAAAGATAAGAGCCTACCAAGTGCTAAAAGGATGCCTACTAGAGTTAGACCAAAAAAGTGAAGTCGAATGGAGGAAAATACTTGATGTTCCTAAAAAGGATACAAGTCTCGAGCCACAGAGAGATCCAACCAAGATTCAAGAAATCAAGAATGATCAATCTACTAAGGCAACAAAACCAATCATCATAACAGATGTTGAGTTGGACAAGGATGAGCTGAAAAAAAAGGAAACAAGGTTATGGACGTTGCAGATGAGATATGGTTGGACACCACTATCGACAACATTGTGGATAACACAATCATTGACATAACCGATGATCCAACATAGGAAATACACAAAGATGAAGATATCACTATTATCAAGGACAAAAATGACAAACATGACACAAAATTTGTTACTTCACAGGTGAACATTTCAAGCAACATGCCAATATTGCTGCAAGCCATCAATATACTTCAAGAAAAAGACAAATCACCTGACAAAGATACAAGCATTCCTAAAGATGCAGGGAAAGAAGGAAAGAAAGACAAAACCGATGAACAAAATGTCATCGGAGACACTCATATTGTAACCAAAACTGACAAGGTTGCAGAAGGAGACTTACAAAAAATAGATGGAGACACCACTAAGAAGGATGCATAGACAAAGGAAGATGAAGTACATAAGGATACTGATGAAGGAACAAAAACAAAAGATGACATTCCTGAGGTAACCAAACATGTTTCTACAGATAATGTAAATGTTGATGTGGAGACATCCACTCAAAACCGACAAGCTGACACCAAAGAAAAAAAAAAAAGAGGCAACACCACAAGTTACTTCATCCAACACAATAGACAAAGCCAAGAAGATGGCTACGGTTCTACACTCAAGTGAAAATCAGAACAAAAATAAGAAATCCAAAAAGAGTAAGTTGGAAGTCACTCTAGATGAAATCATTGAGATACCCAAATGTGACCCAACTACACTTGACTATGAAGCACTGAAAGAATACGGTGAAATATGCTAGAGGAAGGCACTAAAGGAGAAGTTAAGAAAGCAACACCGAGAATCCATAGTGCTAGAAACAACTAGGGGCATATTGCATCAGATTGTACCCGATGTTAATGTTGATCAGAATAAACCGATCCTTGATCAACTAGCCACTCTCACTGAAGCTATTACAACGTAGAACATTGATACATAGAAGGCAATTGAAGAGAGAGCAGAGAAAAAATATCAGCACAAAGTTGTTGAAAATATCAGCCAAGAAGTGGCAGTAAACAAGGTAAATCTTTCAAAATTCATAAGTGAATTAGATCCAATAATTGTTGAGGCTATTTCCTTGATCCAACAATTGAGCACACTTGAAAAATTCACTAAGGAGCATAGTGATAAGATAGAAAAGTTAGATTCCGATCTAGCTACAAGTGCAAAAGGATTAACCACCGAGGACAATGCACTAAAATTGCATTATGAAAAGATTTTTGAGACAAAAAGGTTAAGACAAGAACTGTGGGAAGCAGAAACACAATTCAGGGAAGAGGTCATCGAGCTCCAAGCTCAACTTCTACCAAATCTCACACTGCTTCAAAATCATATCAGTTCAGCAAGACAACTGATAGCAACCCCCGATATGTTTGTGGAAGACAACATCTACGATATGCACTCAAGGATCACACTCGAGCACATGGCTCTAGAGAACCTGAAGGAATAATGGGAGAATATGATGGAAGATATGAAGTCTTCACACTCTCACATTTTTGATAAACTATAAGGTATACACCTTTACCCTTAATATCAAAAAAGGGGGAAATAATGATATGTACAGATAGGAAACTATACATTACTACAGAAAAAGAAGAAAAAAGGGGAGTATAATGATATACCGACATATACATAGGGGGATTCATGAAATGAATAAGGAATATATATGATGTACATACTAAACATTTTTTTTAGTATTTTTCACATATCAGTTTGTGATACTAATGTCAAAGGGGGGGATTGATGATATTATTTTTCCATTAGTATGCAAAGAAGATCTTTGGTAAACATACACCGAAAGACAAGGCAAAGAACAAACCAAAAATACAGATATAAGAGATCACTGAAAACTGCTAAGTACAAAGCAAACCGATGACACAATTTTGTGTGTAAACCAAAAATGCAAAGTGGAAAGGATAAAGAGGAACCTGAAAGTGGAACCCAAAAAGTAGGTCATAGTGAAAACTGAGAGAACAGTCAAAGAGGAACCCGAGAGACAGTTTAAGAAGGAACACCGAGAAACAATCTAACTGACTTTAGAGCATAACCAACCGATAGAAACCGAAAGTCAGTTGCAGCCCACAAAAAGTGGATCTGACTTCCACGTCAGATAAAATAGTCTTATTCTATTTATAGAGTTTTGATTTGTTTTTAAATCCATTTCTTTAGGGACAAGAAACATGAATGTAAGTTCTTTAATTAATCTAACTGACTTAAAACACATGGACTAGGAGATCAAGGTAAAGTTGTAAACCTGTGATCTTAGAGTTAATATTGTTTTACGTGAAACTTGATTAGGTCAACCTATCTTATAAATAGATGTTGTAATCATTCATTATGAAGGATGTGAGAATGGATGAGAGGATGAATGAAGCATACAAGCACATCTATAAATCAGATTGAAAGTTTCAAGAACTAGAATAATAAAAGGTGAATTTGGTTATCAAGAACTAATAAAAGAGACTACCGAGCATCAGAGGTATTATTCAATCACATTAGGTGATATAATTATACATGTAATCTTAAATGGATCTATAATCAGAAATAAGAGATTTCATACACCAGGTCAAAATGTAATTTTATTACATTCTAACAAGTGAAGGAAAGTGTAAAAATCCTTTCAAGGAAGGTGGATTTAACCATCAAATTATAAATCTCTTAACTGAGTGCACACTAAACAGTGTTAAAAAAGCTCTTAATCAAGTAGACTTTAACAGGTCTCCACAGATATTCTTAACCTGGTAGATTATCAGAAGTGATCAAATTGTAAGCCTTAACCAGCCCCTTCCAATCTGTAGATAGTGAATAATTTGTGGGTGTCATCCCCACATCAGTTTTTACTTCCTAACATGATTTTTATGTGATATCATATCTTGTGTTATGTGTTAATTACTTTCATGAATGTTTCTATGAATTTTCACATGTTTGATTAAGTTTATGAATTGATAAATCTTACATCAAGATAGTATAGAACAGATGGTTGGATAAATAATTGATTACCTAAAGGATAAAGGTTAAAAGATACAAAAAATTTAGAGGTATTGATTCAACCCTCCCCTCTCAGTAAACACTTCCCATTAATTCCAACACATTCTATTCTTATTTTCTGTGGCCACCATCCTTCCAACATGTTCATGGATTCATTCTTGTCTCCCTCCTAGAATCTCACATCATTTTTTTAGTTTGTGTTCAAGATCTTTTAGATTCTTGGTGAGACTGTCCTATTCTTCATTTTATGGCCAGTCTTCATATTTTTCGATCTCGCGATGGTTTTATCGATTGACAAATCTTAATAAATATTTTCTTGATGATGTCACATGTGTGGCTAACCTATTTGAGGGATCATATTTCATGTCCCAATGATTGGATAAAGATCCTTATGATTTTGGGTCCCAACCTATCTATGTAATATATTTTCTTCTCATTGGGAAATATAATCTTTCTTGGCCGACCTGATGTTTGCGAAGGCCTTATATGCTCATGTAATTATTACCATTAGATGGGAGAGAGGAAAAACATGATATTATCTTAGCATTTGTAGGATTTTGATCAATAGATTGGATGGAATAAAGTTTCTACAAAATGTTCATGTAGCTATTGTTGATCGCAAATGGTATAAAAGATAACCTACAAAAGGTTCTATTAGGCATGTAAACCTAGGATGTATCACCATTTGTAGTTGTTCTTGTAACTAATCATATGATAATAAGAAGGATGATCTTGCATTTATTTCCTCTTGTTTCCTTTTGCTTTTATTGTGTGACTCTTGTTGCAAGGATTGGTTGGACCTAGTGAGTTTCCACTGTCCTTGGCTGCATCAAGTGGTATCAGAGCGAGGTTTTGTAACCTAGGGCTTTCTTGTGGTGTGGAAGAAGAGAGGATCCGATTTATAGCTACTAAAGATTGTGAATATGGCTAGGAGGAATTCTAGAGGTGGAGCAAGGAATGTAAATCTAGTTGTCTTGGATTTGTTGAGAGAAATTTATGCTAGATTAGAGGTGGTGGAAACTGCTCAGAGGAGAGGACAATATATAGAATATGCAAGTGATGAAGAAGGAGATGAAAAATATCAGAATCAAACATGGGAAGGAGAGAACAATAAGGCACCACCATAATTAAATCAAGAAGAAGAAAGGTTCATCAGAGCTTTGAATAATGTGAATAAGAGACCTCATTTTAATGCATGTAATTATCATGGTACCCTGGATTCTGATGATTTGATAGATTGGACCAAAGAGATGGATAAGTAATTTGAAATTGAAGGAACTTTTGAGGAGAATAAGTTAAAATATGCCAGCACTAAGTTAAAAGGGCATGCATCCTTATGGTGGGAACATTTACAAAAATATAGAAAGAGAAGGGGCAAAGACAAGAACAAATCTTGGGATAAAATGGTGAGTAAATTAAAAGACAAGTTTTTGACTAAAGATTATCAAGTCTGTTTCAAAAGTTGTAGAACTTGAAGTAGAGAGAATTAAGTGTTAAGATTGACACTAAGGAGTTTTACAAACTAAATATTAGATCAGGCCATATAGATGATGAAGTTGAACAATTTTCTCACTACCTTAATGGTTTAAGGGTGTCAATACAAGACGAAATCTGTCTAATATAGATTAGGAGTGTGGAGAAATATTACTAGTGGGGTTTGAAGGCTAAAGAAAAGTTGAACCGAAGGAATGAACAAAGGCAAAGAGGTACGTGAGGAATTTTTAGGAGAGGCTAATCCAGTACTAATGATGGGGGAGGTAGATCTTCTGCAAATCAAGGTAGAAATTTTTCAGAAGCTAAGTATAATGATCGCTATATGAGGAATTATAGGAGTTCTTATCGGAATGAAGGACAAAGAAGTGGTGATAGAAGGAATTTCAAAGGCACTTGTTTCGAGTGTGGTAAAGCGGGGCATCAAGCCTTTGAATGCAAACAAGGTAAATCTGAGAATAAGGAAGAGGGAAGTAGGTGAACAATATTTGTAGATGATGATTCCACTGGATTAGTAAACAACAATATAGAAGAGGATTGAGCAACCTTGATAACTCAAAGAACCCTCTATCAGAGAGAAAAATATATGGATCCTTTATAGAGGAAGAATTTGTTCCAAACCAGGTGCAAGGTATAAGAAAAGGTGTGCAATGTTGTCATAGATAGTGACAGTTCTGATAATCTTTCATTGGAGGAGTTGGTTGACAAATTGATGTTGTAGAGGTTGAAGCATCTGAAACCCTATCAGATTGCATGGATACAAGATAAACACAAGGTACTGGTAAGTGAACAATGCCTAGTTAAATTCAATATTGGGAAGTATTATGATGAATTTTTGTGTGATATTATGCCTTTGGATGTGTGTCATATCTTGTTGGGTAGACCATGGCAGTATGATAGAAAAGCTATACATGATGGTAGGAAGAATGTGCAAACTATTGTTGCTAATGGAATGTAGATTTTTTTTCCTTTAGAGGAACTCCTTAAGAATGAAATGTGTACCAGTGCAAGAATTTTTTTAGTTGATGTCTGTAATTTATTAGACGGCTTGAAACATGATAATGAATGTTTTAATTTAGTACCTAACAAATCTAAGGAGAATGTCTCAGAGGAGGAAAATTCTAAAAAAATAACTGGATTGATGAGTGTGTATGAAAACATCATATCAGATAATGTCCCTGGTGGATTATCACCTATGAGGAGCATTAGCCATTGTATGGATTTGATACCGAGGGATATTTTTCCTAACAAAGTAGCATATTGAATGACACAAGTAGAGAATGGATAACTCAATAGACAAGTGCAAGATTTTTTGCAGCAATGATTGATCAGAGAAAGTCTCAGTCCATGTGCAGTACCTACAGTTTTAGAACAAAAGAAAGATGGAAAATGGAGAATGTGCATTTATTCTAGAGCCATTAACCAGATCATAATTAAGTATCAGTTTTCTTTTCCAAGGATGAATGATTCGATGGATTGTTTGAGTGGAGCTAGATATTTCAGGAAGATAGATTTGAAGAGTGGATATCATCAGATTAGAATAAGAGAAGGTGATGAGTGGAAGAATGCATTCAAGACAAATGAAGGATTGGATGAATGGTTGGTAATGCCTTTTGGACTGTCTAATGCATCGAGTACTTTCATGAGGTTAAGGAATGATGTTCTGAATTTTTTTTGGGAAGGTTTTCATTGTGTATCTAGATTATCGATATCTTGATTTTCAGTAAGAGAAAGGATGAGCATTTGATGCATGTTAGAAAATTATTGCAAAGGTTAAGGGAAGAGAAGTGTCTAATAAATCTTAAGAAGTGTACTTTCATGAAGGAGGAATTAGTGTATTTGGGATTTGTAATATCTGCAGAAAGATTGAAGATGGATCTTGAGAAAGCACAATCCACCGTTGAGTGGCCTACACCAAAGAATGCTAAAGGTAAGATAATTTCATGGGTTGGCTAGTTTTTACCAAAATTTAATTATAAACTTAAGTTAAATTTGTGGACCAACGAATTAAACCATGAGAGGAGATAGAAAGGAATTAAAATGGACACATGGAGCACAAAGAAGTTTTGAATTGCTGAAGAAAAAGGTGACAGAGAAATTGGTGTTAGCTTTACCTAATTTTAATAAGGTATTTCAAGTAGATTGTGATGCCATTAGAAATGCAATTGGAAATGTCTTAAGTCTAGAAGGAAGACATGTTTATTACTTCAGTGATAATTTGAATGATTCTAAAAGGAGATATTCGGTTTATGATCATGAATTTTATGCCATAATACAAGATTTGAAGAAACAGAGACATTATTTGTTTCCTAAGGAGTTTGTTCTTTATACTGAACATCAAGCATTGAAGTACTTGAACAACTAACGTAAGTTAAATCAGAGGCATATGAGATGGGTTGAGTTCATACAGAGCTATACATTTGTGTTGAAACATAAGAGAGGTATGTCAAATAGAGTTTCTGATGCCTTAAGTAGGAGAAGGAATCTGTTGACTAAAATGAAGATTGCATTATTAGGATTTGATGAATTAAAGGTATTGTATGAGAATGATCCAGACTTCACTAAACCTTGGAAAGCTTGTAGAGAACCTATTGTTGTAGAACAAAGTAAGTGGTTAGATTATCTTATTCAGGATGGAATTCTATTCAAAATAAGTCAGTTGTGCATACCCATAAGTTCTATAAGGGATTATCTCATTAAGGAAAAACATAGTGGAGGATTGGAAGGACATTTTGGCATTGATAAGACAGTAGCTTTGGTGAGTGAGAACTAATTTTGGCCACAAGTTCAGAAGGATGTGAGGAATTTTGTTCAGAATTGTAAAGTGTGTAAAGTTGCAAAAGGTAGTAGTCAAAATGTGCGATTTTATACACCATTAACAATATATGTAAGACCTTGGGAAGAGGTCAGTATATATTTTGTGCTTGGTTTTCCAAAGATACAAAGAGGTTATGATTCATTTTTTGTGGTTGTAGATAGATTTATAAGAGGACACATTTCGTTCCTTGTAAGAAAACTACCAATGCAATACATGTAGATGATTTATCCTTCAAGGAGATGTTAGGATTGGATAATACTGAGAGGGGGGGGTGAATCAATATTATAGCACTTAATCAAATTCTTCAACCATTTAAATATTAACCATAAAATTGTAGTAAAGAAAAGAACATAAGAAAATGACACAGTAGTCATAACACCATATTTTTTTTTTGAGGAAACCCTGGCCAAAGGAAAACCCCAGTGGGGATGGTACCCACAAGCATGTACTAAAGTATAATATCCCTGTAAGGAGACCTAGCCCTGTTAGGAGATGAATATTACATAACACATTTCCTTGTTAAAGGAATTACAACCCTGTTAAAGGTTCACAACACCCTGTTAGGGGCCAACTGAGCTTACAACTCTTACAATATAATTTAGGTTACAAAGTGTTCTCAGTCATGAACAAAAACAAGCAACACTGGTGCTTAAATAGATCCTTTATTGTTCTTCAATGATCTCTATCATTCTCTGCTCTTCTATTCGCTTAACAACTCATCCAACTATCCAACTAACAACACATCAATCTTTACCAAAAATATCTTACATATATATCTCACAACTTTACAAAGTCGGCTCTCAATATGAATATTACAAATATTACAAAGTCGACCTTCAATAAAAAATAAATTTAATATAGTAAATACCAAATGCATAGTCAATGTGGAGGTTATTAACAACCAAAATACAACTTTGACTGTTTGGAGTCCAAGCCATACTCCCTCAATCTTTGCTACTGTCAAACTGCTCCGTTTCACTGTTCTGCTGCAGTCTGTGTATCTTCAATTCTTTCTAACTCATCATAGACTCAACAAAATTCAAATAGATCTTAGGTGGAGGTCATAAATATCCTATACTATCTTTCTCTAAGCTTGCTTTCCCTAAATCATCAATCTTGATCTTCGACATCCAAAACACTTCTATATCTCTGTTTCTACACTTAGTCAATTTCTGAATCATCAAAACTTATCTTTACTAGAATCAATCTGAAACCCACATGTGTTGCCATAAATGAAAATTAAAAATTAAATCAAATTTACACAAAATTGATTACTTTCCAACAATCTCTCCCTTTGGCATTGATGGAAACACTTAACAAAAAAAATGAATAAGTGTTCCAACAAATCTGTCTCCTTTATAATCTTCCTTTCCTTTTCTTTTCTTTTCTCTTTTCTTTTCTTCTCCTATATAATTTTTTATTATATATATATATATATTTCTTCTCTTCTTCCCCCTTTGACAACAATGACAAAGGTGCATATAAAATAATAGGTTTTAGTGCTTGCTCACCAATTTTAGAATATCCCGGAAGGAATCTTCCAAGATCTTCACTTTTGCAGTTCATGTTTTGAAAAATATTTGGCTAATGTGAATTAAGCCATTCAGTGCAAATGATGTGGTCTCATGTTCTTTCAAGTCTGTGGGCATAGATTTATTCAGTGAGTCTGTCACTTTCTCCAAGTCTAAGAGATGAATCTCAAGTATGGATAGCTTGGGAGTGATAAAGCTCTTCAGCAAATTGAATCTTGACAATACTCTCCCTTTCTCATTATCTAATACATTGAGTTTAGCCAAAATCCCTGTGACTTCTTTGTCTAACTCTATTGTGGATTTTGAAGATGTTTCACAACTATCCATCATACTGTTTAGAGTTGCCCTCTCTTTGGCAATAATGTCTTCTACATTCTGAACATGCCTTATTGGATTCATGCAATAACTAAACAATTTTCTCCCATATCCAATGTAGATCCTTGCATTTGTCAAGAAAGTTTTCACAATTGCTAAGTCCCATGTGATAGACTTGTAAACTGATGTTAACTTCTTCTCTGAGCATGTCTTCTCTTCTTTCTCCTCTACAATCTTCAATAAATTCTCATAGTGCCCATCAAATTCATCAAGTGTAATTATCATATTTTCAATGTCATCTTTGTTATGGAAAACAATAGGTACTGGAAGCAATTTTTTTATAGTATCAATTGCTCTTGTAATTACTTTGGCCTTCTTGTCTCCTTTCTATTCTTATCTTTCCTTGGCTTTGTTCAAAGCAGTAAATGCCAATTTTACTAATTCAACTTCATCCATGCTGTCAACATTTACATCACTGCTTGCCAACAATGAAATGGATGATGTGCTTACCTCTTTCTTTTCATCCACTTGCTAATCTATTTTCTGTTCTTATTCCTTCTTCTTCTCTTCTTCCTTATTTTGTTCCTCTTCCTTCTTCTATTCTTCTTCCTTCTTCTGTTCTTCTTCCTCTTTGTGTTCAACCTCATCTGCTATAGAAGTATCCATATTCCCTGAAAAAGGGTCCTTTTCATCTTGAGAGGTGTCAAGAGTTACTCCTACACCAGAAACATAGAAATCTGGTGGTGGATCTAATTTGCTCTTCTTAGCAGTTGTCTATGTTGCTTTTGATATTTCACCCATTCCCATTTGTGTGGGTGAAGTGGTCTTAGGAGGTGAGGGCTTGTTAGAAGTAGTATTCATCAGTATCTTCTCTAGTGCCTTATGAGTTTCCCTAGTGACTTCATCATACTTCCTTGCCATGAGTTTCAATAATCTCACCTTGGTCCTTAATAGAGGTTTTAATTCCTTTTATATTCTGTCCCTTTCTTGTATTGATATCAGAGGTAGCATGTTATCAATTTCTTGGTTCCTGATTGTATCATCTTCAATATGTGCTACATGTTTTCTTATCTCCAATCTCCCATATAAGTCTATAGGTATAATTAATTCAATTTCTAAAAGTGTTTTCTTGAAATTAAGTGTTCAATCACAGTGTCCCCAATCTTAAGCTTGTCTACTTCTTCATACCTGTTATAGTATTTATCAATTGTGACCAATTTTCCTTGTTCTAATGCTCTCTTCTCTAGCATCTTCAAGTCAGGTTTCCATATGTGTTTTTATGGTTTCTTCTCTTCTCCTATTGTGCTCTCCTCAACAACAAATAGCACAAGCAAAAAAAATTAATTCTCCATCAACCCAAGTAGCATTCGGTCTCTTGTAGCTCTATGAAATCAAAACTCCAGTAGGTATTCTAGATTTCCAACCACTCGGATGTAAGCCAGGAAATTTGTGCTCAATATGAATAAACATATGCATCAATAGTGAACCAAATCTGAAGGTCTTAGTTCTATCCTTATTTACTAGCTTCACATTCTCAAGGAATTATTGTGCTAGAACTTCGCATAGATTATATTTTACATTTTCCTTCACCATTCTCCATGCCATCATGATTACCCCAGCAAATACTAAATTAGGTCCGCTACTGTAGTAGAACTTGTACCCAAGTATCATAGCAATCAATCTTACATCTTGCTGAAAGATGTTGTTTATTGTCATTTCCTATCTATCCCATTTGGAATGAGTTAGGGTTTCAACTTCTTTCTTTACATGTTTCTCCATAATAGGGATGACTCCGGTGTTGTCCAAACCAGTGATTTCATGGATTAGGTCACTGCAAATCTTCACAAGTTGATCACCTATCCAGATAAACTATTCATGAACCCTACTTAATAGTATCTTGAACCATTCATCTTCATCAAATTCACATAAGTCCAAAATTTTCATTATTCTTAGCTGATTAATGTGATTGTGTTCTTCTCTCATGACTCCATTATCAGTCATATACTCCATATCAGTTGATATATCATCAATTCCCAGTATATCATACTTACAATGTATGTAAGCCCTACTATCTTCTACATGTAATACACCATACAAGGTTTGGCATATTTCTCCCTCTAGATCCTCTTCACATGAATTGAATGAATGTTTCTTAAATTTATACCTAGGTCGATCTGTAACATAAAAAATAATAGGTGCATCCATGGCTATATGATGTAAATACCTTTCTTTCACTGAGTTCTGAGTTTATCCTTCAATTGATCACACATGACCAATGTAGAATAGTATGAATTTATTTTCTCTTTGATCTCATTAGCTCACTCTTTGTCAAATGATAAAGAGATAGGTTATCAAGTGGTGGTTTATACAAGTTTAATTCATGAATTTCTCTTTTACTCAAAACTGTCCAGTCGACTGTTAGATCTCGCAAACAAAATATATGCGTCGGCTAATGATGCGCTCTTAGATGTATATTTCATGATGTTGGCCGAGATTATACCCAAGCTCCCTCAAGCTCAATCCATTAATTACGGGCCATGATATATTTTTATTTCTGTATCCAATGCTCCCCCTAAGGCCATGATTGGCCAATTAGGTCGATTCTATTTTTCTACCATCATGAGAAGATGCAGTAGCCTCTACTGAGTCTTCCTAAACTGATGTCTCACTTTTTTCTTTGATCTTCCATATCTTACCACTTTTTCTATCTTCTGCCTTCTTAAAACAACTTTCAAAATCACTCTTCAAATCTACAACACTCTTACCAATATCATTTCCATTCTTCTGTGTATTCATAGGAGGTGGTACTCTTTTGTTGTCTGATCCATTATACCTACAAAATTTTTCTATATGTCCTAGATTATTGCATTTATAACATATAGGAGGTCTTCTTTCCTGATTAACTTGTATCTTACAGTACTTCACAATGTGTCCATTATTATTACATTTGTAGCATGTAGGTTTCATTGTAGATTCTCTTCCATTTTCTTGTCTATATCCTGATTGATTAGGTTTTCTGCATTCTTCTTTCTTGTGCCCATATCCATTGCAGTTAAAACAATAGCTAGAAAAATTTCTAAAAGGGGCATTACCTCTGCAGTCTCTCTTTATGTGTCCAAATCTGTTGCTTCCAAAACATCTATCTCTAAAGGGTCTTATCTGCTTTTTAGGTTCTTCAATAGAAGGTTTCTCAACATCAATCTTCTTATTTGATTTCTCTTCCCAATTCTTTGAACATTCAGCTTCATTGAAGCCAATACCAGTCATGTCACCTTTAGGTTTCTGTTTGTCTCTCTGTTCATCAATCAAATGACTACTGGTGTGAAGTTTCTCAATGTGTTTCTTTGCTTCAAAAAGTTCACCTTTTATAATCTGATTGTATTTTTCCATTTCCAGATACTTGTTCTTGTAGTTGTCAGCCTCATTCTTCATTTGATCTAATGCACTATTTAAAGCTTCTTCAAATTTCTTCTTAGCATCCTTCTATACTTGTATTTCTTTAGCCATAGTCTCATTTTCAATTTTCAGTGTTTCATTCTCTTCTTTTAGTTGCTTCACTTGATCTGAACTATCTTCATCTGAATCCTGTTTTATCTAAACCACAAGATCTTATCTTTGATTTATGGAAATATCAAGTTGGTCTTTGAGTTTCTTTATGGATTTCTTAGCTCTTCGCATGTTGAATCTCAACTCTCCATTTTTTTCTTTTGCTTTGTCAAGGTCTTCAAGTGAAGCATAAAAGTTTTCTTGCAAACTGTCCAAATCTATTATGATCTCCCTCAAGCTGTTAGAATTTCTCTCCAAGGGATAAAATCTCTGATACCAATTGTTAGGATTGGATAATACTGAGAGGGGGGGGGGGGGGAATNCCAAGGGATAAAATCTCTGATACCAATTGTTAGGATTGGATAATACTGAGAGGGGGGGGGGGGTGAATCAATATTATAGCACTTAATTGAATTCTTCAACCATTTAAATATTAACCATAAACTTGTAGTAAAGAAAAGAACATAAGCAAATGACACAATACTCATAACACCATATTTTGTTTTTGAGGAAACCCTGGCCAAGGGAAAACCCCGGTGGGGATGGTACCCAAAAGCATGTACTAAAGTATAATGTCCCTATAAGGAGACCTAGCCCTGTTAGGAGTTGAATATTACATAGCACATTTCCTTGTTAAAGGAATTACAACCCTGTTAAAGGTTCACAACACCCTATTAGGGGAAAACTGAGCTTACAATTCTTACAATATAATTTAGGTTACAAAGTGTTCTTAGTTGTGAACAAAAATAAGCAAGACTGGTGCTTAGATAGTTCCTTTATTGTTCTTCAATGATATCTATCATTCTCTGATTTGCTATTCACTTAAAAAATAATCCAACTGTCCAACTAACAACACATCAATCTTTACCAAAAATATCTTACATATATATCTCACAACTTTACAAAGTCAGCTCTCAATATGAATATTACAAAGTCAGCCTTCAATACAAAATACATTTAATATAGTAAATACCAAATGCATAGTCATCATTCTTTCATAGTCAATGTGGAGGTTATCAACAACCAAAATACAACTTCGATTGTCTGGAGTCCAAGCCATACTCCCTCAATCTTCGCTACTGTCAAACTACTCTATTTTGTAGTTCTACTGCAGTTTTCCTATCTTCAATTCTTTCTAACTCACTATAGACTCAACCAAAACTAAATAGATCTTAGGTGGAGGTCATACATATCCATACTATCTTCCTCTAAGCTCTCTTTCCCTAAATCATCGATCTCGATCTTTGACATCCAAAACACTTCTATATCTCCGCTTCTACACTTAGTCAATTTTTGAATTATCAAAACTTATCTTTACTGGAATTGATTTGAAACCCAGATGCGTTGCCATAAATGACAACCAAAAAGTAAATCACATTTACACAAAATTGATTACTTGCCAACAGGAGATTGTGAGATTACATGGATTACCTTAAAGTATTGTTTCAAAGAGGGATAATAGATTTGTTGACTATTTCTGGAGAACACTTTGGAAGAAAATGAATGCTAAATTGAAGTACAATTCTACTTTTCACCCACAAACTAATGGAAAAATAGAGGTGGTAAACACGGGTTTAGGGAATTTTTTGAGATGTTTAGTTGGAGACAAACCAAGAAATTGGGATTTGGTTTTTCCTCAAGAAGTGTTTGCATATAAAATTTTAGTAAATCAGAGCATAGGGAGGACACCATTTGAGATAATTACTGGTTTTAATCCTAAAGAAGTGGCAAAATTTTGGGATGTCAGTCATGATGTTAAGAAGAGTGTTGAAGGGGAAGATTTTGCAGAGATTATGAAATCATTGCATGGAGTTAAATAACATATGGAGAAAATGAACCAAGACTATAAGAGGAGAGTTTATATGAAGCAATGAAATAAGGAATTTAAGGTAGGTGATGAAGTAATGGTATATTTACAAAAGGGTAGATTTTTTGTTGGAACTTATAAATAGATGAGGATGAAGAAATTTGGACCTTGTAATATCTTGAGGAGATTTAATTTGGGGAATTCTTATGAAGTGTAGTTACCAGAAGACATGGATATATCACCAATATTCAATGTTTCTAATTTGTATGAGTATCATGGGAAATAATTCAAGAAAAGTGATGGATCAGATGTGGAACATAAGTATCCTAAGAAGAAATTAGTTTAGATAGGGAATATTTTTGATAGCAGAGTTGGTAGAAGTACAAGAGGTAAGAAGTACATGGAGTATCTTGTCAAATGGAAGGAGAAACCCATGGAAGACTCTTCATGGATTTCTCAGGATGATGTTTACCATTTTAGTTTTCCTTTGGCCCTAAAAAAGTGAGAGACTCACTTTTCAAAATAATATGGGATGTCTGATGCAAGTGCATCTTGGGTTCTTGGCAATCTTGGATCAACCAAAAAACATTTGTTTTCCTTTTTTCCTGTTTGATCAATCTAATGTTTCTTTCTATGATTGTTTTGTTCTTATTTTATGTGGCCACAATCCTTCCAGAATGTTTATGGCTTCATTAATTTCACCCTCCTAGGGTCACACATCATTTGGTTACTTCACATTTGAGATATTTCAGATTCTTTGTGAGACTGTCATGTTCTTCATTTTTCCAGCCAATCTTCATGTTTTTGGATCTCACGATGGTTTTCCCGATCGATGAAGCTTAACAACTCTTTTATTGATGATTTCATTTGTGTGGATGACCTATTTAAGGGGACACATTTCATGTCCCACTCATTGGATAAATATCCTTATCATTTTGCATCTTGACCTATTTGTGTAATAGATTTTCTTCTCATTGGGAAATTTAAACTTTCTTGGCCGACCTGATGTTTGCAAAGGCCTTATATACTCATGTAATTGTTTTTGATTAAGGAAAATCAGGTTTTGAAGGGACCCCAAAATCCTTTACACAAATGCTAGAAAGATAAGCATTAAAGAATAAAAGGCAAAAAAACTGATGCAACTAAGAAGCACAACTAAGATAAAAAAAGACAAAACAACAAGACAAAACTGTTGAACTACCAATAGAAACCCCTAGTGGACACCAAAAGACCATCACATAGAAACAACCAGAAAAATGAAATCCCCCAGAGGTTAATTCAGCTGCTTCAGAAAGACAATAGTTTCATCTTCCAAAGAAAACATCCTCTGGATAGACGCCTTAAAATTCATTAGGTCATTGGGAACATTGGGGACTTTTCTCTTCATACTAGCTTTGGTTAGCTTCCCCAGTCCAGATACTTGACCAATAGTCTCAGTTGCCTCCAGATCCACATTATAGTGGATTTTTCTTGGTGAAGACCACCCAACATAGAGTAGAGATCTTTGAGGTTATTCGTAGAGGCTTTCATTCCCTCATGATTAATATAAAGGATCTTCTTTAGGATTTCCTCATTTATGTCAATTTTGGATTGCATCTTCTTCATTTTACCATTAAACATAGTCTCCACCTCAATATTTACCTACTATTGGCTCTCATTATTCTTTTCACTAGAGAAATCTCCCACCTCCTTATTCTCTTCTTTTTTGTTATCCATACTCTGAAGGAGATTATCAAATTTAGCAGCGAGGGCCCGTTGATTGAGGTGGAGCTCCTTAATTTCATGAAAAGTCCATTTATCCATTCTGAAGGAATAGATAGACTTAGCTTTCATAGTATAGAGGACCTCCACATTGAAATCCATTTTATCAGCAAATTCCTACAAATCAAGAGAAGAAGAATATTTCTTTTGCGCTTCCTCCTCTTGGTAATGGTGATTTTCCTCAAGGCCCTCCACCTTGCTCCCTGAAACAGAGTTATAAATCTATTTTAAGAGTATTCATAATGGACTAGGGTAGCTTTTTATTTAGGATTTAGATGCTCCTAATGGGTACTCACATTCCCCTCATCCTGACTCTTGTTACCTTGTTGTTCCTCTAAGTTAACCTGCTCTTTCTCCGTAGTGATTCTTTTCTCTGTCTTCCTCAAAGACCTAATAAAATTAAGAATAGAAATATCTTCCATATATGTAGAATCTTTAGTCTCCATCCCTTCCTTAGCATCCATAGTTACCTCTTTTTTCTAAGCACTAGAGGCATTTTTTTCCCTCTATAGACTCTTCTTTACTGGGATTATCCTCAACCTCTGCAGCCTTCAAATCCAATAAAGAAACATTATCTAGGTTAGTTTCTTCTTCATCCTCATTTATTTTTATATCCTTTTCCTCATCAAATGTGAGTATCAGAGTACTAGGTTCAATTTTGGGTTTTTTGACAGAGGACCACGTGTTTTTTCTTGAACTCCCTCGTTGGAGTGACTAATTTTTTTCTTCCCTTTATCCCCTTTTATCTCATAATACTTCTGACCATCCTTTGGTATTTTATCTCTACAGTACTCATTTATAAGGTAAATGAGACCATCATGCATAACCAGGTTGCTCAGACTGTTCGGGTTTTATTTTATACTATTGTTCAGAGAAGAAAGAAGAAATAAAGGGAAGCAAACCATGAATTTGTGTCTAAAATGATTAAGAAACACTAAGTGATAATTATGCACCCTCGTGAATCTACCATCTATAGTAAAATATTCCATAATCACCCTTAGAATTTTGTACCAAATTGGTTTAATCTGGCTACTCTCATAGAAATCTGACTTACCTTTCACCAGAATAGCCCTTTCCTTATCTAATTTCATGAACATCTTCACTACCTTTTTAGAAACTTTCCTTTCCTTAAAATAATTCATACCAGACAGAGGAAGACCATTGATTTCTACAATCAACTCAACAAAGATCAGAGTCTTCTTACCACAAAGAAAAATGATACCATTATTCCATCCTTCAAATTTTTTTTTGTGATGTCTTTATCATAGCCATGCAAATTCTCCAAATACGACGTAACACCACTAGACTTAAGATTATTCCTAACCTTCACCTCATTTTTCCATGAAGAAGTAATGGGTTCTTCTATTTTCAAGTCACCTCTCGTCTTGATAGTTACATTAGAGTTTTCCTAAGTGTGATTGTTGTGATTAATAATAGAGGAAACAATAAAATTAACACCCACAATACGTGTTTAAAATAATAATTCATAATTGCTTTCCGTTGCTCTAGACGATTTTTTGAATTATTGTGGCTATCAAGGAGGCTAGACGTCTTTTCCATAATTACTCAAAATCACTCCACCTTTATTGTTAATCTTGTCATATCTAATGAGATGACATATGATCTCATTCATATCCTTTTTGCCTATCCAAGTAGTAATATTGTTACTTTTAACACCACAATTATCTATTCTGGCAACCACCTTATTTGCTTCATGATAAACATGAGAAACATAACATTTATAAAAAATTTGGATAGTTATTTTTATTTCTTCAATTATATGATGTATAGACCATGAGGCTTTATTATTTCCTCTAATACATATTATTATGTTGTTTTAGTCTCCTTCCAACCATACCTTCTTGCATCCAATATTTATGGCAAAAAAAAAAAAAGTTTGTAGGGCCGCCATAGCTTTTGGAACATGATTAGTCTGATTACCCAGAGGTAAAGAAACTGCCCCATTACAATTTCCATAATTATCCCTAACAATACTACCACTTCTAGGCTAAACTAGATTCCCTTTAGCCGCTTTGTCAAAGTTGGCTTTGACCCATCCCCGAGGGGGGGACGACCAGACCAAACCTTCCCTTATATTCTCCTTATCATATTTTAGACCAGAAATGTTCTAGTTTTTTGTATTTGAAGGTCCTCATTTTTAGAGGCCAGCTGAGGAGAGTATCTAAAATATAAGAAAATATTTTCATTCACATTTCTGAATATTTTATTTCCAACTACTCTAGGAGGAGCATGCTGATCCCTAAATATCATGTTGTTTTTTCTTTCTATATATTCCATATCAGATGGTGGGAAAAAATCCCACATCATCCTTGCAGCATTATGTGACACTTGATAGCTCCATTGAACAAAGAACTGCTACACAGTGTTAGGAAGTATCCAACAAACATTCCACCTTTGAAAGCTATTAGACAAAACCTCAAGAGAATAAGAACAAATGAAGGAGATGAGAAGTATATTCAGCTTCATTTAAACATAGATAATATTTATTGGGAAGGTAAAATAGCCCTTTGTAAAGATTATCAGTAGTCAGAATCTTATTTTGTAAAAAAAGCCAGTAGAGCATATTAATCTTAGGTTTAAGGTATTTCACCCAAGAATTAGACTAGAAAGGTCTTTCACCACCTTTGAAAAGAGAAGAGAGGGTAGAAGAAATAGAGTATCTTCCATCAGAGTTGAAGGCCCAGACCAATTGATTCTGGATGTTAGGCCTCACAAAACACGCCTTCTAGATTGATAGATTCAAGAGTAGGGTTCACGTCCTTAAGGTTTATCCAAGAGAAATTCCTCCAATAATCACTAACCATGATCTTCACAATCTCTTTATAGTAATAAAAAAGGGGACTCAAAGAAGGAATACTAGCAAGAGGTTTATCTAACATCTAGCTGTTATCCCAAAACTTTATCTTTCCACCATACCCCAGTTTCCACCTTTTGTCTTGATCAACAATATCCTTAGACTTTTGAATATTGTTCCATATATAAGATCCATTTATCCCTTGATTAGAAGACATAAATTCCTCCAGTGCAGGAGTGGCATAGAGATATTTCCTTTTTATTATATGATTCCATTCTATTTCTTCACCAAATATACACCATATTTGTTTAGCTAGTAGAGCTTTATTGACCATTCTTATAGATCTAATTCCTAGACCGCCATACCTTTTATGTTTATAGAAATTTTCCCAGGAAACCAGAGGCAATATTTTATTCTCTTCCACTCTCTACCAGAGAAATATCTTTTGTATTCTTTCTATCATATCTATAAACTTGGAAGGGATTCTAAAGAGACTCATAGCATAAACAAGCAAGTTTTGAAGAGTCGATCTAAGAAGCTGAACTTTTCCAATATGGCTAAGGAGAGACCCTTTCCATATAGCCAACTTCTGATTAAATCTATCAATAAGATATTTCCAAATGGTATCAGAAGGTTTATCTCCCAAAGGAAGACCCATATAAGATGAGGGGAAAGTAGCAATGTTGCATCCTAATGTAGATGAGATCTTGTGCTGTCTTTCACCTGGTGTATTTATGAAAAGGATAGAGCTTTTATTCCCATTGATGAGTTTCCCTATGGAATTAGTGTAAGTTGAAAGGGCATTCTTAATATTTTTAGCCTCTTTAATAGTAGATAATCCAACAATGATCGTATCATCAACAAACTACGCATGGAAACAAATAGTGTTGGCCAAAGAAGGTTGAAGGCCTTGAATTTTCCTTTCCTGAACTAATTTATTAATGTATCTTCCCAGAATTTCAGTCATAATATAAAAAAAGATAGGGGAAATGGGAACTCCTTTCCTAAGACCTCTGGTATGCTTGAAAAAAATTTGAGGAGGCCCCATTGACCGTAACTACTGAAGTCGTAGAGGAGATAAGAAGCATGATGAGATTGACCACTCTATGCCCAAATATAAAAGCTTTGAGAAATTTACACAAGAAGGGACAATCCACCTGATCATAAGCCTTAGATAAATATAGCTTCATGAGGAACCCTTTCTTATTAGCCACTTCCAAGAAATGAAAATTTTCATGGATAGAGATAATAGAATCCAAAATTTGTCTGCCTTGGACAAAACCATTTTGCTGGTGGGAAATAATGCCAGGGAGGTTATAGATAATCCTACTTATCAAAAATTTAGAGAATATTTTATAGAAGGAATTACAAAGAATAATAGGTCTAAAGCTGTTAGGAGAACCAACTCCTGGATTATTAGGAATGAGCACTAAGAAAGTAGCATTAATCTCCTTCAAGAGGGTTTTGGATCCAAAGAATTCTTTAAATACATCAGAAACCTCCTTATGCATAATATGCTATAAATCTTGGAAAAAGAACATAGGGAAACCATATGAGCCTGGGGATTTTTACCCTTCAAAGGAAAAGATGTCCTCTTTGATCTCATTAGTAAAGGGGATGATGTAAAGAAGTTTATTTTGGTCCTCGTTCAAAATTGAAGGAATAAAAGATATAAGTTCCTCCTGATCCTCAAAGTTTAGTTTTGCTTCAACAGAGAGAAGGTTAGAGAAATAATTAACTATTTCAATTCTAATTTATTCTTCTTTAAGAATTCTTCCTTTCTCAATATGGACATGGGAGATTCTACTCATTTCCTTGTGTTTGAGAGATATCATATAGAAGAACCTAGTGTTTTATCTCCAACTTCTAGCTCGAGAGCATGGGATCTTTTTCTCCAAAAAATAAAACTTCTTCTTTAGAAACGATGTCATGATACTTGACCAAAAACTCTCTCTCTCTCTCTCTCTCTCTCTCTCTCTCTCTCTCTCTCTCTCTCTCTCTCTCTCTCTCTCTCTCTCTCTCCCTCTCTCTCCNCCAAACTCTCTCTCTCTCTCTCTCTCTCTCTCTCTCTCTCTCTCTCTCTCTCTCTCTCTCTCTCTCTATCTCTCTCTCTCTCCCTCTCTCTCCATTAGTTCCTTAGAATATCCTTCCATCTGAATTTAATCTTGGACACCTTTAAGATCTAACTGAATCCCTGATTTATACACAAAATATCTCCAAGGACCTCCTTGTTCCATATTAAAACCTTATCTTTAACACATCTTAGTTTTTTAGCTACCTTGAACACTATTGTTCCTTTAATTTGAACATTCCACCATTCTTTAATTCTACTGTCAAGATCATGGTGTGCCAACTACATTTTTCAAATATGAAAAGGACATTTCTCTTTCCCACTGGAGGATCCATCACAAGGGAAATAGGGAAGTGTTCTGAACCAATCCTAGAGAGAGAAGTAAGGGAGAAAGAGTAACTTGATATCTAGTCTTGCGAGATGAGGTCTCTATCCAACCTTACCTGAATAAGATCATTCCAAACTCTTCTATTAGACCAAGTGTAATTTAGCCTTTTCAAGTCAACATCTATAAGCGCTTGTTGATTGATAAAATCCATTAGATCCATTCTACTATCAAACTGGGATGCCATGCCTCATTTCTTTTCATTATATTTAAGGGGAGTGTTAAAGTCTCCCATTATTAACCAGTTAACATCCTAGAATCTTCCATCCTTTCCCAAAATTTCATCCTGTCCATCCTAGTAGTAGGGGCATAGATATTAGACAAGACCCATGAGTAATAATCTCTTATGTAGTGAAATTGAATGGAAAACAAGTTATTTTATATAACAAGAGGAGTTCCTTGAATAAAGTTTTGATTCCATAAAATAATAGTACCTCTTGACACTCCTTCTGAGCTGCTTCCAACAACTCCACAATTCTTAAAGATCTTGATCTTTTCAAATTTCTCCTTTGACATCTTAGTTTATTGGATCATAATGATGTCCAATTTATGGTCTCTAACCATATTTATTAACACATCCTGCTTATGTGGGTTGTTAAGCCCTCTTATATTTGATGATATGATCATCATTTTTTATCTATTGAGAAGATTTATAGGATGGTCAGCTATCAACCATCTACTATGTTTTTCTTTATTTATTAATCCCTAATATCCTTTTCTGATCTCCTACCTTGGTTTGGATTAGGTGTTCCCACATCATCTCTTATTCTCCTAGTGACTACTCCCAGAGATGAGGAAGCCGAGTTTTGACTTTCTCCTTTCTTAGTATAGTTATGGTTTTCTCCATTCTTTCTCTTTTTTTACCAACCTTCATCCAGGAGACTTCTTCAAGATCATCTATATTTTTATCCTATTCTTGAAGAATGCCTCCCTAAAACCTCCCTAGAATAGGAGTTTCTGGGACTTTAGAACAATCTCCTTCATGTGATTCACTATTGATAAAAATGCTAGAAAGGCCTCCTACCAGGATGTTGCATCCCTGTGCATCTTAAAAGTATTTTTGTATTTGTGACCCTTCATCTTCCTTATAGGTAACTCCTACCTAAGAAATAGAAACTCCTCTGACATTTCTAGGTTCTTTAGTTCTTTCATTTATTTCCCCTTCCTCGATTTGTAATTCCTTTTCAACATCAATTTCATTTTGTTTATTCTCTTTTTCCTGAGGCTCAGGGATTGGCCTTTGATCTAAGGATTTAGTTCCATTATCAACTTCCCATTCCTTCACCTTTTCTTGAATCATAGGACCCTCAGGTTGATTGGATTTTTCTATGTTAATAGGACTCCCTTCTCTCTCTTTTGGGGTTTCTTCATTATTCCCTTGATATTTAGGGTATTTTTTCCTTCTAGACCTTTTGTTGATCCTTCTTTTGCCCCATATTATTCTTGTTATCTCTTTGGATTTTCTCGGGGCATTTTTTTGCCTAATGCCCATCCTTTTTGTACACAAAGCAAGTGAAAGGAAGCGATTCAAACTCCAAGGTTTTCTTCTATTTACCAAGTTTTGAGACTATATCTATGTTTTGAGGTAAGTCTAAAAACTAGTTTACATTCACACAAAATCTAGCATACACCAATCTGGACTTTGTCTTTGTCATAGGGTCTATCAACAGGAGTTATCCAAAAGAACTAGAAATCCCATAGAAAAATTGTCATTTCAATACTCCAGTGGTAGTCCAAGAAGCCTAACCTAGACTAGCACTGAGTCAAAAAAGTCCTATCGAGGTCCAAGTTAGGAACCCATTTCTACAGAGCCAAAGATATTTTTCCAAATATCCAAGGACCCCCACACAAAACATTAGAGAAATACTCCACATTTGAGAATTCAAACAAGAAGAAACCTTTAGGCTTTGCAACAATGTTGACCTGCCCTCTTAACTTCCATTTTTTTGTGAAGGATCTCACCACATCAATATTAGGTATAGGGCGCATAAATTTTCTTACCAAATTCAAAGCCATAGCTAGGACCAAATGATCAATCAAAATACTCATCTAATTTCTACCATTAGATGGGAGAGAGAAAAAAAGTATAGTAGCTTTGCATTAGTAGGATTTTGATTAATAGATTAGATGGAAGAAAGTTTCTACAAAATGTTCATGTAGCTGTTGCTAATCGTAGATGGTATAAAAGATAACCTACAAAAGGTTCTAATTAGGCCTGTAATCCTAGAATGTATCATTGTTTGCAGTTGTTATTTTAACTGATCATATGATAATAAGAAGGATGATATTTCATTCATTTCCTCTTGTTTCCTTTTGCTTATGTTGTGTGACTCTTGCTGCAAGGACTGGTTGGGCCCAATGATTTCTCACTGTCCTTGGTTGCATCAGATAGGGAAAGAGAGAGAAAGAAATAAGTAGAGAGGGATCATGAGAGGGTAGGAAAAAGAGAAAGGGGGAGTATTAGGGGATGTACGTAGAGAACTAGAGGTAGGAAGGAGCAAGGGGAGATATGTAGGGAGACAAAGAGAGGAGATAGAGATAAGTAGAGAGGGAAGACTAAAGGAGGAGAGAGGGCGATACAACAAAGAGTAAAGGGTGAAAGAGATAGGTTTAGAGCTTGGGGAGAGAGGAGAGAGTGGTGTAGAGAGAGAGAGAGAGTGAGAGTGATAAGAATAAATATATGTAGAGATCAGAGGAGACATAAAGTTAACTAGAGATAGAGAGAAAATGAAGATATAATCTTAGTGTCTATTGAAATTTGACTAAGTCTAAGAAATTGAAATATCTAGAGCTCGGGGAGAGAAGAGAGAGTGAGATAGAGATGTAGACAAGGAGGAGAAGGAGAGTGACAAGAAAATATATAGGTTTAGATATTGTTGAAGACACAAAGCATGAAATAGAGAGGTAACAAGAGAATGGTGGTAAGAGCCTAGTGATTATTTAAATTTGATTAAGTTTGAAAATTATAAGATCTCCTAAATTTAAAATCTACATTTTCCTTTCTCTTTGTATTTTTTCTTTCTTATACTTAATGTTATATTTTATGTATATATATTGATAAAAAACACTATGTATTTCAACAAGATTTATTTCATAGAGACACGTATACATTTTTCTAGTTTAACATAAGAAATACATGTTATGCTTATTTAGAGAAACACATTCACATTTTTTTCTTATAAAAGTGCGTACACATTTTTAGTTCAAATAACATGTACGCATTTTTAATTAAAATAACACGCACATGTTTAGGCTTGTAATTAGGCTTGGGAGTTTCAATCCCTCCTTTTGGTGTGTTTTTTTCCTTCTAATCTAGTTTCTCAACTTCATCATCATTAGGTTTACACATTATCAAGTGGGTATTTGTATAATTACAACCATAATTTTGCATGACTCTTAAACTTTATAACCATACAAATTTTTAAGATTTGAAAAACATTAACATAATAATCTTTAATTTATTTTAATAGTGTCTCTAGACTTCTTTAAGCCATACGTGTACCATTTATTTAATAAAATTTTACCTAATTGTCCAAATTTAAACTAAATTATATATTATTGTCCTACTTTAGAAAAAGAAATCCAACTTTCAATTATTTTGGTGCAAGTTATCTTTGACACATGAACAAATACCTAATTTTCAAGATAGGTTCACTTTTAAAATTCATTAAAAAAATACCCAACAAAAAGTTACAAAAAAATACACAACTTCTAGTACTCACTCTTAACTATCTTTCTACCAAAGGGTTTTTCAAAATACTAAATGCAAATAAAGTTTTTGTGGCACAAATCAGACACTATGTTATGTTTTGCTTAAAAAAATAGGAATAGTTTTTGGTGTGTGAATAATTTGACCCTCTTAATCTTATCCATTTTTGAAAAAAATTAGCAGTTTAGAAACTAGATTCAAAGTACTCCTGAAAGTTTAGGTTTAGTTGATTTCATAAAAAAAGTGGCAACTTTTACATCCCTTTTTGTTCACCATCTCGATGCACTTACCCAAATGAAACTAATCTAGTCCATATTCCTCCTACTTGTCAATAGGAGAGTGCACGATTACTTTGGAGGATGTGTATAGGATTCCACAGATTCTGATTCATGTGGAGAGGGTGGCATACTCTTTCCATACTGGTAGAGTAGCACTATGTGACCTATATGATTACAATGTGGTAGACCTAGGGGTTGGAGGTTATGCGATAAGATGGAGAGACATGGTTGGATATGATCCATACTTTGTGATGCTTTGTTGGGTTGTGACAGGTGTTTTGGTTCTAGATAGGAGAGGATATGGGTTCGTTGTTGGGTGGGGAGAGGTAGTTACAAAGATGTGGCTGAAAGGTAGGGTCTATGCATGGGGACCATGTGTATTAGCTATGATATATCATCAGTTACATGAAATTGTGTATTATGGGGAACAAAGATTAGGGTGTGGTATCACAAATTTATAGGTGAGGTCCTTTGAGCATATAGTTTTATTTTGTCTAGTTTTTGATAGACCATCCCATTCATCCAAGAAAATCATATGTTTATTATTATGAGGCGGTGGTTCACAGACAGAGGGACCATGTGAGGTACTGGAGACATTTTTTAGAAACATCAAGGGGTTTCACCTGGAGACCTTACATCAATATCCTCATGTGGGCCAAAAAGGATGACCACATCCAGTTTTGTAGATAAGAGAGATATTTGATTGGTTGGTTGATACAATATCCCCTTTTTATTGAGATACGACTTCTAGACAGTGCGTTGAGCTAGTATGAAGAGAGACAAAGTACCACTGTGGTCAACACAATTTTCTTCATGCATGATGAATGTGAGAGGCTGGAGACAAGTGATCCCCATAGCTACAATAGTTTCACATTTTACTACCTTGGCTCCTTTGAGGTGGGATTGTCGATTAGTGACACTAGATATTGGGACCACAACATAGTATGATGCATGGTGGATTACTCATAGGCCAATAAATTAGATGGATCTAGGAGTGCCATTACCCATTGATAGGAAACTTTAGGCTAGACATCAATGAAGGAGGTATAGGCGGTGAGGTAGACATGGTGGACATGCATGGAGAGATGGAGGCAGAGACAATGGAGATGAAAGAGGACAAAGTGGAGGGAAAGGAGCATGAGGTGGATAGGGTGGAGGGAAAGAAGGAGCATGAGGTGGAAATGGAGGTGGATGATGATGTGGATGATGATGGGGAGGGAGATTACAGGAGTGGTGGAGATGTTGTTGTAGGTGTTTTAGTGGTTGGTCCTGTTATTGCTTGAGTAGTACTGACAAAAGAAGGAAGTGGAAACAATGACATAGATGTTACTAGGAGTAGTTTAGAGGAGACTCAGAGTGATAGTGAGACAGAGAGTAAAAATGGATCCAATTCTTTAGGTGATGAGATGGAAGTCGAGGGTGATGATACTGGAGTCATGGATGTGGTCATGGGTGGTTTTGATGAGGTTGTATATGAAATACCTATGAGATTGGATTTTGGATAGAGGGATTGAGATCAAGAGGATGAGATGAGGAGATTTAGGGATGAGGTTAGAGATCTCCAGGGTAGATTGGATGGGGCTATGAGGATGGTGACATGGGTGGAGACTAGAGTTACTAAGACAGAGGGGAGGGTGAAAATGATAGAGGCACATAGCCATTAGTATGCCTCAAGGGTGACCACTTGGGAGGGGAGGATAGAGTAGATGAAGAGGGATGTGGATCTCGAGAGGGATAGTATGAGGGGGGAGGTACATGAAGCAGAGAGAAGGGAACAACCAGTAGAGGCCAAACTTAGGCAACAAAGAAAGATATGAGACCATTCATTCCCAGTGTACAAGATATAACCTTGCAACAAAGTATTGATAGGATCTTCTAGGAAGGTACACATTCCAGTAGATAGGCTTGAGAGATGGATAGGGAGATTGATTATTGATAGGTGCATTATGAGTGTGTTGTGCCCACTGAGTAAAGGGTCCCTAGCTATATAACTTTATAGAGAACGCATAGCTCTCATAGATTACAAAGAACTGGGGAAGTTGTACAACCTCTCAGAGAATCTGAGGTAGGTACAGTTACACCTAACAGATAGACAAAGGATGATCCTTTGAATTCTTTACCACCTAGACCTCCTAGAACATAGGGTGGAGGCAGCACAAGTTGACATTGTAGACACCTTTCACATATATTTTGTGATCTTGCTAGCTATTTGTTTGATATTGATTATGATATTTGTACTTTGACATTAATTTTGAGTTATATATATGGGATGCCATTTTGGCAAGATTATGTGTTGATATGATCCACTTTACTTTATTCTTTATGTAATGCACATGCTTTCTATGATGATATAGTCTACTTGATTATTCTATGGTTTATGGATGATTTATATGATTATGTGCATGTTCTTTTTCCTGACATTGGCCCATATGTTTTCTATGATGCATTATGATGTGATGATCTATATAATTTCTTTATGCTTATACAAACATGATGTCATAATGATGCACTTTCTATTTCATATGATGCTATGGATGATGGCTTATGTGATGTAGTCATTGTTGTAATGAATGATCTATATTTTTGGATTATATATGCAATTTATTTTACCATATGATGCAATGATTTGATGTATATGGCTATTTACTAATATGATATGTATGTAGGAGGAAATTATTTTTTTTGTGTCAGAATACAAAACTATAAAGAATGTAGGGACTGAAAGGGAATTGTTAGGAATGATAGTTTAGAGATAATAAGGATAAATCCTGTTTGAAACCTTAAATTTCTTTAACCACCTTCAAATTCTAACTTATATTGAGAAATTTACTTCATCATTGAGCCACTTTTGTTATAGAAAAATTGGATACCATCCTACCTAGACATGAATGATCTAGGTATACTTTTCTCCTTGCATTTTAACAAGCATTTTGAACAGACAAGGAATGCAGGCCAATCCATCTAGGTTGGGCATTAAGAGTCGAGGTATGTGTGACATACCACAACCAATTTATCTATTGCAATATGTTTTTTAATTAAATATTGTATGTGGATGTGAAGGCGCTTACCAAAGACACACAAAATTCTCTTTTAAGACTTCATGGAAAATATCCCAGAAATAACAAACAAAGAAAAAAATAAGTCATTAACCATTCTAGCATCTATAATTGATCGTGGATACCACAAAGATGCATAAGAACATGACTTGAAAAAAACAAGGCATAATAAGACCAACTTGACTCAACAAGTTAACAACCATACTGATTATTTGTCTTTTTTTTTGTGGTTGTTTGACAATGATATTGATGATTTATGATGATGTTTGGTTCCAAGAATGAGATACCCTACTTTAGACTGACCTACCTTTTTTGAGTGCTTTCATCCTTTGTATAAGATAAAATAATATTTTGACAAAAGACTTTATGTTGACTTGATCGATAGATAAGACAATTTGTTAAGTTTGATTGAGGACCTGTTGACTAATTGACAATTATGACTTGGTTCTGTTGAGATTAGAGTTGTTGTATGATGTTGCTAAATGATTTTTGAAATGTGAAAGAAATAGTTTATGTACAAAGGAATTTATTGCATAATCTTCAAGGTTTTTTTAATTTTTTTGATTTGTCTTCGACAATTTTTTCAGGACTTTTTGTGATGTTTTTGGTGTTTCTCTTAGGACATTTTTTTATTTTTTTTAAATTTTCACAAATTTTTTTTATTTTAAATTTTTTTTCAATACATTTATGGATCATGAATTGTGATGCCCCCAGTAAAGATAGACTAGGTATTTTGTTTTGAAATGGACGTTATGGACTGACTCACAATAGGACATGACAAGAACAACTGATGAATTTCAAACCACTTGTAGATAGAAAAGGCTTGCTATTACAAAATACAGAGTGAAATGAAAAGTGATATTAGGTTGGAGCAATGATAGATAATTGAGAAATGATCCCTACACATGACACCAAATTTATCATTTTTTACCATGGTACTTGGCCAAAGTGCCACTGAAGTAGTAATCACCATAGGACAAATTTTTTTCTCTTGTATTTCTATTTTTGTGTCACACAAGATGTCTATTTGCCAAGTTTTCATCAAGGTAACCATCTTTTTTCCTTTATGATTTTTTTTTTGTATTTTTGACATTTGTTTAAATAAACCTACTATGATAATCATGTATAGTACTTGCATAAATGTAAGCCATTGATGGGGTCTGATAGAGGCTGACCCTCTGATGTAGATATTTGATATGCTCTAGACCCATAGAATTTTTTGATGATGTAGGGACCATACTAGTTGGGTTCAAACTTACCTTGTTTCTCTCTTTCCATTTGATTCGTTTGATTCTCCATGAGTACCAAGTATCCAACTTCAAAGGATAAAACTCTAACCTTTTTATTATAGCTTCTACGAAGATTTTTTTTTTGATCGGTAATATATATTTCATTAATATCTAGGAAAATATTACATTAGTGCCATAGATGGATATGGATTACAATCATGCAAAAAATTCATTGCATTCCTCTGATTTGCTCCTAAGTTCAGCTATAGGTAAACATGCTAGAAATATTATCAATTTTCTATTCAAAAACATCCAAATAAGGAACCCACTACCCCACCTATTATTTGAACCACTTGGAAGCCTCCTCTTTTGTGAAATTCCCAAAGGCACCACCTTCCTCTACCAGGTCGCCAACACGGGTCTTACCCTCAGCCACACCACTTGTGCTTCCTTCCTCTGCTTCTTGGGCCTTACATGCTTTGGTGACCTTTTCTCCCCTCCTTGTAACTATCAACAGCCTTTGAATCCATGGCCTGCCATCCTCTCCCACCGCCACACTGGATTTAATGGGTGTTTGCTTCTATTTTCTCCCATTGAGATCGACGTTATTTTGCACCTCCGCCTTCCTTTTCTCCAACACGACCTTCAATTCATTCCAGCTACTGAAGGCTTGAGCTAAGTGAACATCCTATGAGCTGGCTGAAGACCATAGCACTAGTGGTTGGAGTTCTCTATTTCCATGTCCCACCATTTGAAATGGTGCCTTGCCCATGTGCAAACCCACCCCCACCTCCGTCCTCTGCAGAATATCCTCAATTCCCTCGACCCACTTAATCACCATACACTCTTTTACCACCCTCTGCACTTCATCTTTTGATGCCACCACAGAGAGCCTGAGCGCTACAAACAAGGACAAGATATCCAGGTTCGTGTAGGGTTTCCACCAATCTTGAAGATAATGGTCCGCAAAAATGTCCCGTATTGCATCCCAAAAGTCTTTGCCTTCCTCCTTGAAGATGTGGCTCAGTTGATTCATTGTGATGGGGCCTTCAAAAGTCAGGATTTGGCCTATTGTATTGAGGGAGAAGTTGGCCTCCATTATGCTCTATTACCTACTGATCATAATTTAAAAATGATGGCCTTTCCTTATCCTTAGTTAACTTTAAAGTGCTTCCGAAGCCTCTAGAGACCCAAAAGGTGATGTCATTATGTTGTTGTCTCCTCCTTTCCTTCTCATTACTCTTCTCTATACCATTTCTCCATTCTCATGTAGTGAAATCCTCAGCTTACAAGATCTTACATCGAATTAATTCATGCTCACACGCAGGCACCTTAACATCATATCACTTTCCTTCTAATAGGCAATTTGTGCCACATACTTTTCATGACAAGTTCCTTCAATTTGGTTCTAGTTATCCAGCATCAGTTTTCATTGTAGTTGAAAGCCCCAAATCTATAGTTTCCTTCCTTGGTGTGCTTGTCTACCTCTATAGTCCATTCTTCAGATCTTCAAATAATTCAAAATGGTTTTCTAGTGATCCGTTGGCACCAAGATTTGAGAGTTTGTCTGCCATCTCATTTGTCGCTCTCAGCACATGTGAGACTTTGAAGTCTTTAAATTCTCCCACCAGATTCTGAATTCATGTGTTTATTCAAGTACCAGGTGTCCATTTGTCCTTTGGCTATCCCATTCACTACTAGGATTTAATCCCCTTCTGGATGAATTCTCCTAAGCTGTTGTAGACACCCAAAAATGGACAGGCTTGCGACTTTACATTAAAAAATACTAATTTTCATCTATTAATTAATGGGTTTTAATCATTAATTAATATCTATTTTCTTCTAAATTCATTCCCCAAATCATCTAATCAAATTCCCAAAATTAATTAAATAATTAATTTTATTTAATTAATTAACCTTAATTGATTAATTACCATTAATTAATTAATTAAATTC
>MU228010.1:1300163-1337222 GCA_018584345.1 Thuja plicata | reverse complement strand
AAAACATTAATTAAATAAATGAATTAAATATTCATTTATCTTTAAAGAGATAACTCCAATCAGATCACATGGGTTACTCCACCCATCTCTCCAGTTCACATGGGTAACTTCACCCACCTCTTCAGTTAAAAAAGGTAACTCACAATCAGCTCTTCAGTCAACCAAACTCTGTCTCCTCTTTACTAATTGAAGAGGTGGAGTTTACTGATGGCTTCTCTAGTTCCCTTTGATCTCAACCGTTCATCTCCCTATCTCTGGGATTGATCTCAACTTTTCATTTCATCCTCAATTCCTATATAATAAACCCTTCATAACCATTTGAAGGATCCAAGATTTCAAGCTCTCGTGTGCCATTACTATGTCAGTTTGGTTCTAGCATTCAAGCCATCTTGCGATCACATAGTCATTTCAATTAGCAAATTCTCGACACTTCTCAAGTCATAGACGCTGCCCACACCAATATTAAGCATCAAAAATAACATTTCGAAAGGAGTAGAGAGATACAATAGAAGCTTCAAGCACTTTGGGGTTTGCATTCATTTGTTTTCCTTTCATTGCTTGTACAATTTATTGGTTACGTTTCAAGTTATTCATTTTAGTAGTTCTTGTGTACTTGATTTCTATCATTATAAAACCATTTCTACTAACCCCCGCCTTTGGAAAGCTTGGGAATTATGAATCACAAAGAAGAGAGGCGTACTACCCCTCAAAGTGGAAATCCCATCCCTAAGGATATCATTGAAGAACCTAATTACAGATGAAGACTACAGAGTAACAAGGCTCAGTGAACTGGAGTTACTAGATGATAGAAGACAACATGCCTTCAACCACTTACAAGGCTATCAAAATTGCCTTAGAATAAACTATCACAAGAAGGTGAAACCATGAACGTTTGAGGTAGAAGACCTTGTTCTCATGGAAAATAAAAAAACCAAGCAGAAAGAGTGAAACCCAGAAAGTTTGAGCCTAACTGCCTAGGACCATTTGTCATTGTCAGCTCTACTCAGAGTGGGGCATTCATACTAGTGACACCAGAAGGAGATCAGCTCCCTGGATACATCAAAAACATGCACCTCAAGAGGTTTTACCCTTGAGGTCTCTAAATGGTTAAGGCACCTATCTACATTTTTAGAAAATATAAAAAAATTAAAAATTAAAAATTAAAAAAAAAATCAAAAATGAAAAAAAGTAAAGAGAAACAAAATTGCTCTCTCAGTGAAAACCTAGCAAACAAGCGCCAAGTGTTCAAATCTAGCTTCACCATCAATAAAATCCAAAATCTTGAGCACACTTCAAATGCAATATTGACTACCCAACCTATATCCAGAAGCACACTCCCCTTTGAGAACCAAGCACTTACCCATGGTTAATACTGGTCCACCAAACTAGGGGGCGATTCTAAATGTCCTGAAAAAATCCAAAAAAATTGAAAACTCATCAAAAATCCTAAAAATATCAAAATGTTATGAGAAAATCAATCTTCATCAAAAATAATCACAACATTGCAAAATCCCAAGCAATAAAGCCAACTTGGTTATCAAGAGAGCAAAGGGCGATCACACCCAGTCAGCCAATGTCACAATCATGAGCTTTGTGAATCAACATTGGGCTCATCTAACACAGCTTTATCAATCTATGAAATCAATTAGTAAGCAACTGGTGACCAAGCCAATTTATCAAATGTCACAATCATGATATTTGTGAACCAGTATTGGGCTCATCTGACACAGCTTGATCAGTTGCCAATACGATCAGATCTATCAATCAATCAATCCTATCAATCATCTTACATAGTGATGGATATGCTCAAACCAGACAAGTCAATCTTATATGAGTCATCTATTACTGAAACCAGACACACTCAAGAATTCAAGCCAATCAAGCCTATCAAAAGAGTCGAGCCAATCAAGAGAATCCAACTGAATCAAGGAACCATCCAAAAATGTTGACTAGGTCAGTTAGTTTGTCATATGTCAGTCTATATTTCATGGTTATGTTATTACAGTACTCTAGGATCCACCATGTGATGAGAGTAGCTATGATAGATCATGACTTATTTTCTTTGATTGCTGTCTGTTGAATGTTCACTTCAATTTCAGGGCCATGATGATTTAGGATAAATATGGTAGGTGTTGTCACTTATCTGGAAGCTGCGCAGTTCCACAATCTGAGCTTAACCCTGCGAAAGAATTGGACATTCCTTCTCTTTTATTTTCTTGTTTAGTGTTGGTAAACAAATTGTTCTTCTTTTTTACAAATCTAAAATACCCAAATGTTGAAGAAGCATTCAAATACAATAGTTGGGAAATTGTAATTGTAAACTAATTTCCCTCTGAATTTAAAGGTATAGCTCCCTTATATGAATGATTTCAGTGAATTTTGATCTTTCCTAATATAACAGGGGTATGTTCTTGACCCGAGAATAGAAGAGGTAGACCAAGCTAAACCTAAACAAGAAATAGCTTAGGCAGGATAAATTCAACTCTAAATCTAGCCAATTCTGAGATTTCATCAATCAGATTCAATCCCAAAATTGGTAATGCATGAAAAACTATTGAAAATGAAGATGTAAGACTAAATATTAATGATGAAATGAAAATGAATCGATCTATATCATAGAAACATTTCTCAATTTTAGAATAACAATAGATTTTCCCCCTAATTAACTGTATCAAATCATAATACAGAACTCTGGTTCAAATACAGATTGTAAATCTAACTTCAAAGAAACATTTGAATTCAATAGAAAGATAAATGAAATGCAATGGAATAGTTAAAGCAATGGTATTTAGACACACATAATTGACTCTGCAAAATGCTATCTTTCACACCAAAATTTAGCCGACCTTTGCATTGATTTTGGAGATAATAAATATAGAGTTCCAGATTGGACCGTTACAAAAAGGGGTAACCAAAACGGTTCAAATTCCCCAACTAGAAATGATAACCAAAGGTTTATTCATTGCAAAAAAAGGTACAAGAGGGAATTTATCTAAGCTTTAGTTTCTTTCCCCTTGTCTAATTTAGCCCTATAGGCTGTGACAGCTGTAATAACTTGAATGAGCTCTTCATGCCTATTGACGTGGACATTGGTATATCAGATGAGCCATCTGGAATGTTCTTTTTCTAGGGTCTTGATTGCATCTGTCAAATCTTTCAACTCCTCCATACCTTTGAAAACACATCCACTCAATTGCTGAAGTTCTAGCACCTTATCTAAATGAGAAGAAGATTGTTCTGCCAGATTATGCAAATAATCGGAGAATGATTTCTGCATATTGACTACTCTGATTATTTCCTTTCCTTGACCACTAGTTTGTGATACTACATGAAGCCCTAGGAGGAGTTTAAAATCTTTGTTCTACTCATCTTTGATCTTGACATCTTTCTGTTGTAACCCCGCCTCAGCCTGAATGATCATCTCGATCTTAAACTCTAGGCTTTGAAGCCATTTGATCAAAGGCTCATCTCCTTTCTGTAAAATCTTAGCCTTTAGGGCCTCTTTAGTCTTCATTTTTACTGCCACATGCAGCATGACTATACATTCCTGACACTTCACTCTTTCTGCCATGAGAGTCTGCAAATTTTTACCAATATTGTTGCTCTCTACTTCCAGCCTTAGAAGAGCATTACCTAGTTGCTCGATAATTTCTAGTCCTTCAGATTCTAGTGTCTCAATCCATCTTTTGCCAATCTGCCTGAAATGTTGATCTTCTTGCAACTTAGCTATGATGGCTTGTTTCTCCGCAGCACTGGGGTCAAAAGTGATCTGGGTACTTGGAATACTTGCAATTGGAGTGATGAACTATTTGACAAAATTAGTTAGCTCAGCCACTTCTGCCTTAAGTTGGACCTTGGAAGTCTTAAGCTCTTCAAGCTCTTCCTCTATTACCACATTAGTAGACTTCCACTAGTCCACCTTGGTATTGTGACGGGCCAATCCCATATCAAATGACTGCAACTGAAAATATGAGGTAGTCATATCCTCAAATCTGCCTTCTTTTGTAGGCTTGGACACTTCCATAGTGAAATGCCCAGTCTTAGGATCCTGGCCCAATGTGGACATCATCTTCACTTTCTTAGCTTTTGCTACAGCAGCACCGGGTTGCAAGGCTTGAGCTAAAGTATCTTTTCTGGGAGATCCTTCTTCTAGCCTCTTTCTTTTGTATTCTAGAGTGTTCTCTATCCATGACTCGGCACTGGTGACCTTGGTGGGAGAGACCAACTCCTCTATAAATAGTTTCCTAATAACTGGAGGAGTAGACTTTGGTCTTGAAGAAAATGGATTTATGGAGGTAGGGGAAGAGGACACCAATTTGATGACTTGAGTAGCCTCTTGTTGCTTCTCAACCCTCTTGTTTGATTCTGTGGCTAAGGTATTGGAGGTATCCTCACCCACCTCTACTACAATAGGAGACCCTCACCTTGGAGTATCTTGGGTTGAAGTGTCAGCTGGTGTATCTACAGTGAGTGCTTTAGTTGATTGCTTAGGTCCTACACCTTTGGTGGGTTCTTCTGTCGACCCAATATCTGGAAGTGGGCCTTCTCCACATGTCTTCTTTGGCTGAGCTTCTTTTTTAGGATGTTCATTGCCTTCCCCCACTAGCTGGGTTAATCCCTTAGCGATGGTTGGAATTTTTGCTGATGAAGTTGCTGCAGTGATGGAAGTATCTTTTTCCAGGGTTCGCTGAATAGGAGGATTCATTTATGACCTTTTCCTTCGGCCTGCAATCCCTTCAACCCATTGCTCCATCCTTTTTTAAATTCCACTCATTAGAGTCTGCAAGTCACTGATGGCTTGATCTAGCATGGGCTCAGAACTAATAGGAGTGAGATTTATCTTCTCCAGATATGTATTGTCATACATGTGATTGCCATCATCTTCTAGTCCCTCCACAACTATGTTAACTTTGAACTTTCTGATTTGTTCAATAGTTAACTTGGCATAGAATCTCTCCCTACTCTCCAAATCATCTCTGTAATTGGCCCAGTAGTCTTCAATATCATCTACATGATGGATAGCTTGGCTCATTTGCAGGCAGTCACAAACATAATTAACAGGATCATATTGTGGCCTCAGAACATCATAGGTTTCTAATGAGAACCTCTTTGAGAATGTCTTTAGAACATTCTTCGCCTCAGACCAAGACACACAACTGTAAGCTCCAATAGTCATGGGGAAGTCATAGCCTTTCTTCCTAGCATCAACGCAGATCAAATTCACTTGGAGTGCTTGCCTCATCACCTCCACCAGCACGATCATATCAGTAGGATATCTGGGTAGCTTGAAAGGGAAGTCGTCGAATCCTACAAGATGAATGTATGAGAAATCCCCAAATTGAATGAAATAACATCCAAACTGGCTGATAGAAGCCATGGCCTTGGGAGAGAATCTCCATTCTGGGAAACCTTGTAGCTCCCTGCACAGTCTCATTGTAAATGCATCATTAACTCAGAGATACTCAGCATAACTGTTATGTAATTACAAAGAGGGGAAAAATTCATAGCTCTTAACATCTTTAGGAAATTCCTCTAATCTAGGGAGTCCTGGCCAAATTTGGATTGTGGCCAATATATACATTAAAAATGAAGACATATAGAATTCATTTTGATGTTTATCTCTATCTAGGGCATTGGCCAAATTTTCACTTACCATAAATGCCCAATCAATAAAATGGTGTTGAGAACAGATCACTTGTACCAAGAAGAAATGATGATCTACAAAATTGAGTGCCTCAGTCTCACCTCTGAACCTATGCAGTAGCAATAGGATGTCTATGATTTCTGACTTTAGGTTAATATCATATAGTGTTTTGGGCAGCTTCCCTTTGGCACTTCTAGGCTCTTGAAACCATGCCTTCATTATCTCCTTCTTCCAAACTAAATTCTTTGCTATATATTTGGTCACTGCCCAACTGTATGTCATTTCTGAATACTCAGCTTGCTCTGGGATGTGAAATGAGTTCTGAACCGATTCTCTATAAATAGAGAGTAGCACCATATCATCAGGCAAGAGGATTTGTTTGGTGTCTAGGTTGTATTGAGCTATGCATTCTTGGATCAATTTAGGGGCTTGGATGGCTACAGGAAAACCAGTGGCCTTGAATAACCCACTTTCCTTCAACTTTTTATAGATCAGGTGCATTTAATCAGCTTTCAATATGTTATGAAAGTTCTACATATCGAAGTACTTCAAAGAGGTGTCTGTGATCTTATACCAGTTGGAGGTGATGCCGTTCATTCTTTCGAATCCCATAAATCTAGAAGCCATGCTTTGAATGATTTGATTTAGGAATTAAGAATATCTCTTAGGAATGCAGGGGCAAAGAATAATTAATATTAGAGGCTTCAAATTCAAACAATTTTTCAAACAAATGGTAGCTCCTATTTGCAACCTTCAACTGATCTTATACCTTTGAATTCTTACCGTTTAACGGCCGAATTCCTGCACCAAATGAATGAAAAGACCCAAGCATTAATGAAAAAGTCAGTTATGAAGTAAAATGACTTTATTTTAATTATTTACTTTTCTCCTACAGACCGTTAAGAAACATCTTTTCACTTTAGTAACTGTAACGGTAACTTTCTTGAAGTAGAAGAAAATTACTTTTCCGCTTCTCCTTTGGGTGGAGAAATGCTTTTGGAGTGCTCTCTATTCGAAAATATGCCAAAGAAAAATTTTAGCCTATTGAGATGCTAAAATGACATGTGTTGATTTCATTAGCTTTCTTCAGGCCTTGGGTAACTTATGAGATCGATTCCTCTTCAAAAATCCTCCATTTTAATGGTTTGGCAGAAAACGTACCCCGCAGGTCTAAACCCACCTGTTGGAGTAGTGGAGAAGCCATTTTCCACTTTTTCACCAGCAAGCTTACACCTTAGATTTCTCTCCGTTTATTCATTCTTCTTGGCCTGCAGAGATGTATTTCAAATGCAATATCCTTTCTAAGCCCAAATCCTCCACTTTAAATGGTACTAATTGCTGAGACATCATGATAGAATATTCATCTGTTGAAAATGCACTCTACTGGTGATTTTCTTCCAGTGGAGAAGCCCGAACCCAATTTTCCACCATTGGAGAAAAATGAAGTATTCAAGCTACAGATTTCAAAACCACAAAAGATAAATGTTCGAGATCTTTGAATTGTGACCTTTATTGGATTTGGGATCTTAAACCTATCTGATTAAACACGACTTCAGATACAAATTCCCTTAGCTTGCAAAGGAGAAGTGAAATTGGGAAAATCTGATAAAGGCCTCCTAACCTAAGGGGAAATCTAGACTTAGACTCCATAAATTCACAACACTTCCAAGACCACTACTACATACTAAACATCCAATTTTGTCTAAAGATATGCAGACCAAAAGTGGGGCAACAACTGGCTCTATCTGGGGACTTGGACATTCACATGTCCAAGCAAGGAACTCAAATCTCTAGTTTTGCAAAGCTCAATTAAAGGCGGCTCAAAAAAAAACTAAAGCGAGACACAGAAAGGAAAGTAGAAAGGAAGCCCAACTAGGAGAACAAAATTAGGAACTAAACGTAACTATGGTACAATACAGGGGTTACCTGTTTAACATTCAGATCTGATAGAGCTTCAAATCTTGACCATTATACATCAGGGGTAGCACCTCACCATCTGGATATGTCAGTTTAAAAGAATTCTTCTCAAACGCTTGATGGATCTTGAAAGGTCCTTTCCACAATGTTTCAAATTTTCCATGCATGCCTTTGGGTACCCTGCGCTTGTCCCATAACAACACCATGTCTCCCTCCAGAAATTTCTTGGGTCTGCTCTTTTTGTCAAACAATTTATTTGCACACATTTGGTGCCATGTGATGTGATCAACCATTTTTTCCCTTTCTTCTTATAGTTTGTTTAGGTATAAAATCCTTTTTTCTAAGTCATCTTCATACATGCCATCCTCTACTGTTGTTCTCAGTTTACAAGTTTCTAACTCCAATAGTAATGGAAGACTGGCTTCTACCCCATAAAAAAGTTCAAAAAGAGATACACCAATGGCTCTTTTGGGAGTCACTCTATCCACCCAGAGGGCTTCATAGATTTTCTTATGTCAAGTTCTCTGGTTACCTGCCAAGATATTTTTCATAATGTTTACCAAATTTTTATTGTTGGACTCAGTTTAACCATTCCCTTGAGGGAAATAAGATGAATGACTGATCATGATGCCATACTCAAAGCAAAATTTAGTAACTTCTTGAGAACAAAAGTATGCAACATTATCCATAACTAGCTTAATAGGCACACCAAATCTTACAAGAATGTTTTCTTTGATAAACTCACATACTACCTTTGAAGCGGTTCTTTTGGTTTCTTTTGCCTCCACTCATTTTGTGAAGTAGTTAGTCACAGTGATTATGTAGGTATGACCTGCGCTAGACGTGGGATTTATAAGACCAATAAAATCGAGATCCCAATGCTGAAAAGGAACCTCAATTATCACTGGTCTCAATGGTAGTGCTGCCAACTGAGGCTTTCCAGTAAACATTTTTCCTTTTTCACATCTCACTACCCAATGGTAAGCATCTCTAAACATTCCCGCCCAGTAATAAAACTGTCTCAAAATATTGAATGCAGTGACTGATGAGGAGAAGTGTCCCCCACAAGCTTCATCATGAAACACCTTTAATAGCTTCTCTTTCTGTTGTCTGTTGACACACTGGAGGAAAGTTCCATCCATAGATCTCTAATATGGTTTGTCCTCCCAAATTACATATTTAGAACCTTTCAGTTTTAGATCTCTTCTTTGCTTTGAAGTTAACCCTTCAGGGAATTCACCATATGTCAGGAAATACACAATATTTTCAAACCAAGGGTCTTGAATACTTACTGCCAAAACCAAATGTGTAGCTTTTGGATCTTCATCTGCTTGCTTTTTTTCCATAGCCTTGCATAGTGCATTCCCTCTCACCAACTTGGTAGGCTTGATTTTTATGTCATACTCTTGAGTCTTAGCCACCCATGCTCCTCTGTTGTTACACCCTATATCTTGTTGAGTCAGTATACTTTTTACTGCAAGATCAAGAACATATACAAGTGAGTGAGAGTGTAAAATATAGAATCTAAAATTCTTCAAAGCTTTTACTACTGCAAAAGCATGATTTTCAATCTGAGAGTAGTTCAACTCATGATTTTTCAGAGGTGTGCTCATGAAAGCAATGGGAGATTGAATTCCTTCCTCATTTTCCTGCATGAGGATGGCTGACAAAGTATGTTCAAAGGAATAACAATAGATTATGAAATGTTTCTTATAATCCGGGTGACATAACATAGGGGCGTTGGCTATGGAATTCTTAATGATTTTGAAATCTTTCTTGCCAAGATTGTTCCATTTGAAACTTACATTTCCTTTCATCATGTCCACTATGCATTTGGTAATTTCAAAAATTTTTGGGAAAAATCTTCTGAGGAAGTTCACCTGTCCGAAAAATGATTTTACTCTAATTTTGTTTACAGGTAAACTCAGTTGCTGTATTTCTCTTACCCTTTCTAGGTCAATTCTTATGCCTTCTTGGGAAATAATGTGACCTAATAACTTCCCTTTAGTCATGCAGAAGATTGACTTTTTGGGATTTAATTAAATTCCATCTTCTCTACACCTTTGCAATACTCTCCTTAAATCATTTATATGGTCTTCTCTTTTTTCGAAAAAGACAATGAGATCATCTAGGTACATACCAATGATTTTTTTTTTCATATCACTGAAGGAGAGGTCCATACCTCTCTGAAAGGTAGCCCCAACATTTATTAACCTGAATGGCATCTTGTGATACACAAAAGTGCCCCGTGGGGTAGTGAAGAATGTTTTGTGTTGGTCTGCTTTCTCCACTTCTATCTAGTTATACCCTGAGAAGCCGTCTAACATAGACATCATCTCCTCTCTAGCGATAGTCTACAATAGATGGTCTATGTTGGGAAGAGTGTAGTTATCCTTCAAAGAGGACTAATTAAGATTTCTAAAGTCAACACAGATTCTTATTTCTCTGTTCTTCTTCCTCACAGGCACTATATTCGCTACCCATGTAGAATGATGGATAGGGTATATGATCCTTTCTTTGAGAATTTTATCAACTTCCCTAAATATTGCATCAACAACTTTGGGATTGTAATTCCTTTGTTTTTTCCTGAATGGAGTAGCATCATGTTTTAGGGGGATTTGATGCTTAAACTCCCTGTTCATAAAGCTCTTTAAATCTTTATAGTTCCAGGAAAAAATGTCTTGGTATTATAGGAAAAGATTCCTAGCTTCTTCTCTTTCTTCCTCTGTACAACATCTCCCAATATTGATCATCTTGGGATCTTTTTCACTGCCGATGTTAATTCCCTCATATTTTCCAGTGGTAGGACATTTCTCAATTCTTTTCTTCTTAATGAAGGTGTCATGCCTATTGAAAAGCTTCTCAAGAGTGACCAAATGGGGAGGAATGATATTACCTTGCAACTGGATGACATCTGACTTATCCTTCTTTTGCTTGTCCTCACGGTCTCCTTTAGTTTTGTTAGGAACATCTTTATGGAAGTCACCACCACTTTCCAGAAAGATAAGGAGATTATTGTCATCTTTAAACACTTGCCAATCTTCTACATTATCAGGCACAGATGGTCAATATACAACCTCCACTTGGTACTTCTTATCTTTGAATTCTAGGTGAGGGAGGAGTAGTGAGGCTGACACTACCAAGGAGTCTGCCTTGGAATTCAATTCTCTCAGCACAGATTTAATAAAGAATGCACTGAGTACTTCTATTTCATCCCATACTCTGTTCATGTAGTTTTTTAATCTGTGATTTTTTATAGATTATTGATTCTTGACTTGATGCACGATTAGCTCAGCATCACCACGAGCTCTCAAGATCTGCACACCCTTTTCCTTTGCAGTGATAATCCCTAAAAGAAGGGATTCATACTTGGCAGTGTTGTTGGTGTTCCCGAACTCCAATTTATAAGCCATGGTCTCACATACTCCATCTGGTGATATTAAGACCACACCTGCACCAGATCCTGATGATGCACAACTGCCATCAAATTCAAGAGTCGAGATCTGTGGTGGCATTGCTTCAGTGAAAAAATGCTTTTCCTCTTCTCCAAGATCCATTTCCTCAACATGATCATTAGTGAACAGTATATAGTTACCAAATTCCAACTCTTGATTCAAAATTTGGGCTTTAGGGTCATCAGATTTTAGCACTGTGAACTTAGCTTTCTCCTCCAGGACCAGTTTTATCTTTTTGTTTCCCAGTGGAATTAAAGCTTGAGACCAATCCAACTTTATCTCCCCTCCAAGGTATCTAGAAAAACTCATTCTCAACAATAAACCATAACTAGTGGGTATATCAACAACAAGGATTGTTAACAACATTTTCTTCTCAGGGTGTGCTGCCAGGGCCACTTGAGCATCTTTATTCTAGCTGACTAGGGGCACTTGCTTAGAATCCATAGAGTAAAACCTACCATGGGCTTTAGTGAGAGTAAGTCCTAAAGCTTTAGCTACAGTTGATGACATTACATTATTTGAGGCTCTGAAGTCCATTATGAAATTTATTAACTTGCAACCATTGATATATAATGACGCATAAAATGGGTCAGGCTTTTGGCCTGGGAAAGTAGCCAAAATAGAAGGTTCCCCTTGCTTATTTGGATCTACAAATATAGACTCACTTTCTATGGTAGTCATGAAATTTTGGTTTAACTCCAGATTCCCTTCCTTATAGTAATCTACTAGCTTTTGTAGTTCTATGGGATTAGACTTAAGATAGTCTATAGGAGAAATCTGAATTCTGGAATCTCTACAGAATTGAATAATGTCAAAAGAGCTTTGCTCCTTACCTGGTTGTAGAATTCTCACTCCTTGATTGGCCTCCTTATAATAGGAGGTATATGCCTCATTATTTTTAAGTGGAGGTGTCGAAGCAGGACTTTTATCCTTCTGACTCTGGGTCAAGACTGTATAAGAGGTCTCGTCTATGGTAGCATAGCATGTTGCTTCTTGTTCTGAATCTGATTCATACTCTAAATATAAGTTTTTAGAGTCGCCATGCAAGTATGAATCTGGTTCAGCTCTAGACACTCCAGCATTCCACTTGTTAGTTTGATGCATTTTCCAATCATGAGCTACATTGGGGAAACTTTCTCCATTGTGATCTGTAGATAGGTGGAAGGCCCACATGTTTCCTCTTTTAGGAGTATATTCTATAGCTAGCCTCTGTGGTGGAGTAGTCAACTATAACGCATTTCCATCAGCATTCCTCCCCTCATTGTTACTCCCAGGCTGCTCCTGAAATTTTCACTGGTAGGGATTATTAAATCTGGGAAGTTGCCTCTTGAAGGCAATGAATTCATTGAAAAATTTCTGAATCATCTCATTTGATGACGTAGTATTACTACTACTAGCTCTAAATTGTATCTCTCTTTTCCCTTTCTCGGATGAGATCATATGGTCTTCAAGTTCTACAACAATTCTTTTTGTGGCATCCAAATCTGTAGGGTTCACTCTTCTTAGATCATAATTGATGTCTGACATCATATCACTTATGAAGAATGTTTTCAAATTTCCCATCGTAGGCCTATCAACTGCTGGGATGCGATTTACAAGATTATTGAATTTAGCTATAAAATCCCTCATACTGATAGAAGGTTCTTTCTTGATAGAAGTTAATTGTGTCAATAGGGCATGCTCATCTTCAACAGTTTTAAACCTTCTTTCAAAGGCATCTCTCATGGAGGCCCAATCTATGATAGAAGAATTAGGTAAGTGGTGAAACCATTTGGCAACACCCTCAACAAGGGTCTCAACAAATAATCTGACAACCATATCCTCTTCCCATACTGCTAGGATACTAACTGAAGCAAAGAAGGAAGCAATCTTCTCATCTGTAGATACTCTCCCGTCTCCAAAAAATTTAGGAAAGTTATTTCTACAACCTGAAGGAAGAGGATAGTATGCTGCTAATTGCAGGGGTTCGACTATAGCAGCCCAAGGAAGTGCCATAACTATAGGAGGTAGATAGGGTTTTAGGTTGACAATAGGAGGGGGAACTACTCTGTGCAAAGTTAACACTTGAAAAGTGGTAGATAGAAGAGTTGATTGTTTGGGAGATGAAGGAGGTCTAATTCTGCTCTTAGTGTTCCTATTCTTCCTATGGGGTACTTCAAGTAGAGAAAAATCAAGGTTTGCAAGTTTCTCAAAAACTAGGTCTATGTCACCTTCATTCTTTGCACTCCTGAGAAACCTCTTTGGCTCTAGGATTCCAACTACTCTTCAAGTCTGGCTTCATGCTCTTCTTGGCCTTGTACCCTTCTTATGTCTCTCCTTTGGATGGCTCTTTCAAGTGCTTCTGCTCTAGCTTCTTCTTGTTCAAGCACTTGACTAGCATTTCTATAGTGCTTTGTATTTCTCCTATTCCTCCAGGCAAAAGTGTTCAATGAGGAGATAGGTCCATCTTGGAATCCAAGATTTGGTTGGAGCATAGGGAATATGTTTTTATGGGGAAGCGCCATCTTTCTCCATGATATGCTTCTGGTATAATGACTGTTCGACTCCCTAGTAGAGTCACCAAAAATCTATTGGTAAATAGATTGTTCTTCTCTGTTATAACTCTAAAATACCCAAATGTTGAAGAAGCAATCGAATACAACAGTTGGGAAATTTTAATTGTAAACTAATTTCCCTCTGAATTTAAAGGTACAGCTCCCTTATATGAATGATTTCAGTGAATTTTGATCTTTCCTAATCTAACAGGAGTATGTTCTTGACCCAAGAACAGAAGAGGTAAACCAAGCTAAACCTAGACAGGAAATAGCTCGGGCAGGATAAATTCAACTCTAAATCTAGCCGATTCTGAGATTTCATCAATTAGATTCAATCCCAGAACTGGTAATGCATGAACAACTATTGAAAATGCAAATATAAGACTAAATATTAATGGTGAAATGACAATGAATCTATCTATATCATAGAAACATTTCTCAATTTTAGAATAACAATAGATTTTCCCCCTAATTAACTGTATCAAATCATAATACATAACTCTGGTTCAAATACAAATTGTAAATCTAACTTCAAAGAAACATTTGAATTCAATAGAAAGATAAATGCAATGCAATGGAACAGTTAAAGCAATGGTATTCAGACACACACAATTGACTCCACAAAATGTTATCTTTCACACCAAAATTTAGCTGAACTTTGCATTGATTTTGGAAATAATACATAGAGTTCCAGATTAGACCATTACAAAAAGGGGTAACCAAAACGGTTCAACTTCCCAACCTAGAAATGATAACCAAAGGTTTATCCATTAGAAAAAAAGGTACAGGAGGGAATTTATCTAAGCTTTAGTTTCTTTCCCCTTGTCTAATTTATCCCTATAGGCTGTGACATCTGTAACAACTCGAATGAGCTCTTCATGTCTGTTGACGTGGACATTGGTATATCGGACGATCCATCTAGAATGTTCTTTGGCAAGGGTCTTGATTGCATCTGTCTGATCTTTTAGCTCCTCCATAGCTCTAAAAATGCATCCACTCAATTTTTGAAGTTCTGGCATCTATCTAAATGAGAAGAAGATTATTCTGCCAGATTATGCAAATAATCAGAGAATGATTTCTGCATATTGGCTACTCCAATTATTTCCTTTCCTTGACCACTGGTTTGCGATTGTGCATGAAGCCCCAGGAGGAGTTTAAAATCTTTGTTCTACTACTCTTTGACCTTGACATCTATCTGTTGTAATCTTGCCTTAGCCTAGATGATCATCTCGATCTTAAACTCCAGGCTTTGAAGCCATTCGATCAAAGGCTCATCTCCTTTCTGTAAAATCTTAGCCTTTAGGGCCTCTTTACTCTTCATCTTTACTGACACATGCAGAATGTCTATACATTCCCAACACTTCACTCTTTCTACCATGAGAGTCTGCAAATTTTTACCAATATTGTTTCTCTCTACTTCTAGCCTTAAAAGAGCATTACCCAGTTGCTCGATAATTGCTAGTCCTTCATAATCTAGTCTCTCAATCCATCTTTTTCCAATCTTCCTGAAATGCCAATCTTCTTGTAACTTAGCTATGATGGCTTGGTTCTCTGCAACACTGGGGTCAAATGTGGTCTGGGTACTTGGAATACTTACAATTGGAGTGATGAGTTGTCTGATAAAATTAGTTAGCTCAGCCACTTGTGCCCTAAGTTAGACCTTGGTAGTCTTGAGCTCTTCAATCTCTTCCTCTATTACCACATTAGTAGACTTCCACCAGTCCACGTTGGTATCATGATGGGTCAGTCCCATATCAAATGACTACAACTAAAAATCTGAGGCAGTCATATCCTCAAATCTGCCTTCTTTTGTAGGCTTGGCCACTTCCATAGTGAAATGACTAGTCTCAGGATGCCGACCCAATGTGGACAATGTCTTCACTTTCTTAGCTTTTTCTACAGCAGTGCCAGGTTGCAAGGCTCGAGCTAAAGTATCTTTGTTGTGAGCTCCTTCTTCTACCCTCTTTCTTTTGTCTTCCAGAGTGTTCTCTATCCATGACTCGGCACTGGTGACCTTGGTGGCAGAGACAAACTCCTCTATAAACAATTTCCTAATAACTGGAGGAGTAGACTTTTGTCTTGAAGAAAATGGATTTATGGAGGTAGGGGAAGAGGACACCAAACTAATGACTTGAGAAGCCTCTTGTTGCTTCTCAACCCTCTCATCTAATTCTATGGCTGAGGTATTGGAGGTATCCTCACCCACCTCTACTACAATAGGGGACCCTCACCTCAGAGTATCTTGGGTTGAAGTGTCGGCTAGTGTATCTACAGCGACTACTTTAGCTGATTGCTTAGGTCCTACACCTTTGGTGGGTTCTTCTGTCGACCCAATATCTAGAAGCGGGCCTTCTCCACATGTGTTCTTTGGTTGAGCTTATTTTTTAGGAGGTTCATCACCTTCCCCCACTGGCTAGGTTGATCCTTTAGGGACGGTTGGAATTGTTTCCGATGAAGTTGCTGCAGTGCTGGAAGTATCATTTGTCGGGGTTCGCTAAGCGAGAGGCTTCCTTTCTGACCTTTTCCTTCAGCCTCTGGTCCATTCAACCCATTTCTCTATCCTTTTTTAAATGCCACTCATTAGAGTCTGCAAGTCACTGATGGCTTGATCTAGCATGGGCTCAGACCTGATAGGAGTGAGCTTTATCTTCTCCAAATATGTATTGTTGTACATGTGATTTCCATCATCTTCTAGCCCCTCCACAACTATGTTAAGTTTGAACTTTTTGATTTGTTCAATAGTTAACCTAGTGTATAATCTCTCCCTACTCTCCAAATCATCTCTGCAATTGGCCCAGTAGTCTTCAATATCATCTACATGATGGATAGCTTGGATCATTTGCAGGTAGTCATGGGCATAATTAACAGGATCATATTGTGGCCTCAGAACATCATAGGTTTCTAATGAGAACCTCTTTGAGAATTTCTTTAGAACATTCTTTGCCTCAGACCAGGATGCACAATTGTAAGCTCCGATAGTCATATGGAAGTTGTAGCCTTTCTTCCTAGCATCAACATAGATCAAATTCACTTGGAGCACTTGTCTCATCATCTCTACCAGCATGATCATATTAGTAGGATATCTGGGCAACTTCAAAGGGAAGTCGTTGAATCTTGCAAGATGAATGTATGAGAAATCCCCAAACTGAATTAAATAACATCCAAACTGGCTAATAAAAGCCATGGCCTCAGGAGAGAATCTCCTTTCTAGGCAACCTTGTACCTCCCTGCATAGTCTCATTGTAAATGCATCATTAACTCAGAGATACTTAGCATAACTGTTGTGCAATTGCAAAGAGGGGAAAAATTTGTAGCTCTTAAAATCTTTAGGAAATTCCTCTAATCTAGGGAGTCCTGGCCAAATTTGGATTGTGGTGAATATATACATTAAAACTGAAGACATATAGAATTCATTTTGATGTTTATCTCTATCTAGGAAATTGGCCAGATTTTCACTTACCATAAATGGCCAATCAATAAAATGGTGTTGAGAACAGATCACTTGTACCAAGAAGAAATGATGATCTACAAAATTGAGTGCCTCACTCTTACCTCTAATCCTATGGAGTAGTGCAAGGATGTCTATGATTTTCGGCTTCAAGTTAGTACCATATAGTGTTTTGGGTAGCTTCCCTTTGGTGCTTCTAGGCTCTTGAAACCATGCCTTCATTATCTCCTTCCAAACTGACTTCTTTGCTATATATTTGGTCACTCCCTGACTATATGTCATTTTTGAATACTCAGCTTGCTCTAGGATGCGAAGCGAGTTCTGAATCGATTATCTATCAATAGAGAGTAGCACCGTGTCATTGGGCAAGAAGACTTATTTGGTGTCTGGGTTGTATCAAGCTATGCATTCTTGGATTAGTTTAGGGGCTTGGACGGCTACGGGAAAACTAGCGGCCTTGACTAACCTACTTTCCTTCAACTTTTTAGTGATCGGGTGCATTTGATCAGCTTTCAATATGTTATGAAAGTTTTTCATATCAAAGAACTTCAAAGAGGTGTCTGTGATCTTATACCAATCGGAGGTGATGTCATTCATTCCTTCAAATCCCATAAATCTGGAAACCATGCTTTGAATGATTTGATTCAGGAATTAAGAATATCTCTCAGGAATGCAAGGGCAAAGAATAATTAATATCAGAGGCTTCGAATTCAAATAATTTTTCAAACAAATGGTAGCCCCTATTTGCAACCTTCAAGTAATTTTATAACTTTGAATTCTTACCATTTAACGACCGAAATCCCAGACCACATGAATGAAAAGACCCAAGCGTTAATGAAAAAGTCTGTTATGAAGTAAAATGGATTTATCTGAATTAATTACTTTGCTCCCATGGACCATTAAGAAACATATTTTCACTTTAGTAACCATAATGGTAACTTTCTTGAAGCAGCGGAAAATTACTTTCTCGCTTCTCCTTTTGGCAGAGAAATGCTTTTGGAGCGCTCTCTATTCAAAAAATTTCCAAAGGAAAATTTTAGCCTATTGAGATGCTAAAATGACATGTGATGATTTCATCAGCTTTCTTCAGGCCTTGGGTAACTCATGAGCTCAATTTCTCTTCAAAAATCCTCCATTTTAATGGTTTGGTGGAAAATGTACTCCGCAAGTCTAAACCCGCTCGTTAGAGTAGTGGAGAAGCCATTTTTCACTTTTCTGCCAGCAAGCTTACACTTTAGATTTCTCTCTGTTTAATTATTCCTCTCGGCCTGTAGAGATGTATTTCAAATGCAATATCCTTTCTAAGCCCAAATCCTCCACTTTAAATGGTACTGACTGCTAAGACATCATAGAATAGTCATCTATGGAAAACACACTCTGCTGGTGATTTTTCGCCAGTGGAGAAGCCCGAACCCAATTTACTGCCATTGGAGAAAAATAAAGTATTCAAGCTATGGATTTCAAAACCACAAAAGATAAATGTTAGAGATCTCCGAATTGTGATCTTTATCAGATTTGGGATCTTAAACCTACCCAATTAAACATGACTTCAGATACAAATTCCCCCGGCTTGCAAAGGAGAAGTGAAATTGGGAAAATCTGATAAATTCACAACACTTCCAAGACCACTACTACATACCAAACATCCACTTTTGACCAAAAATGGGGCAACAACTGGTTCTGTCTGGGTACTTGGACATTCACATGTCCAAGCAAGGAACTCAAATCTCTGGTTTCACAAAGCTTAATTAAAGGCGGGTCACAACAAAACTAAAGCAAGACACAGAAAGGAAAGTAGAAAGGAAGCCAAACTAGGAGAACAAAAATAGGAACTAAATGTAATTATGGTACAATACAAGGGTAACCTGTTTAAAATTCAGATCTGATAGAGCTTCAAATCCTAACCATTATACATCAGGGGTAGCACTTCACCATCTAGATATGTCAGTTTAAAAGAATTCTTCTCAAACGCCTGATGGATCTTGAAAGGTCCTTTCCACAATGTTTCAAATTTTCTGTGCATGCTTTTGGGTGGTCTGTGCTTGTCCCATAACAACACCATGTCTCCCTCCATGAATTTATGGGGTCTTCTCTTTTTTTCAAACAAGTTCTTCACACGCATTTGGTGCCATGTGATGTGATCAACTATTTTTTCCCTTTCTTCTTCCAGTTTGTTCAAGTACAAAATCCTTTTTTCTAAACCATCTTCATACATGCCATCCTCTACTGCTATTCTCAGTTTGCAAGTTGCTAACTCCAATGGTAATGGAAGACTGGCTTCTACCCCGTAAAAAAGTTCAAAAGGAGATACACCAATGGCTCTTTTGGGAGTCACTCTATCTACCTAGAGGGCTTCATAGATATTCTTATGCCAGGTTCTCTAGTTATCTGCCACGAGCTTTTTCATAATGTTTACCAAATTTTTATTGCTAGACTCAGCTTGACCATTCCCTTGAGGGAAATAATGAGATGAATGACTTATCATGATGCCATACTCAAAGCAAAATTTAGTAACTTCTTGAGAAGAAAAGTATGCAGCATTATCCATAACTAACTTAATAGGCACACCAAATCTTACCAGAATGTTTTCTTTGATAAACTTACATACAACCTCCGAAGTAGTTCTTTTGGTGGCTTTCACCTCCACCCATTTCATGAAGTCGTCAGTCGCAGTGATTATGTAGGTATGACATGCACTAGATGTGGGATTTATAGGACCAATAAAATCGAGACCCCACTGCTGAAAAGGACCCTCAATTATCACTGGTCTCAAGGGTATTTATGCTAACTGAGGCTTTCCAGTAAACATTTTGCATTTTTCACATCTCGCTACCCAATGGTAAGCATCTCTAAACATTCCCGGCCAGTACTAACATTGTCTCAAAATCTTGAATGTAGTGACTGATGAGGAGAAGTGTCCCCCACAACCTTCATCATGAAACACCTTTAATAGCTTCGCTTGCTGTTGACTGTCGACATACCGGAGGAAAGTTCCATCTATAGATCTCTTATATAGTTTGTCCTCCCAAATTACATATTTAGAAGCTTTCAGTTTCAGATCTCTTCTTTTCTTTGAAGTTAACCCTTCAGGGAATTCACCATATGTTAGGAAATACACAATGTTTTCAAACAGGGGGTCTTGCATACTTACCACCAAAACCAAATGCGTAGCTTCTGGATCTTTGTCTGCTTGGTTTTCCGCCATTGCCTTTCCTTATACATTCCCTCTCACCAACTTGCTAGGCTTGATTTATATGTCATACTCTTGAGTATTAGCCACCCATGCTCCTTTTTTGTTACACCCTATATCTATTTGAGTCAGTATACTTTTTACTGCAATATCAGGCACATATACAAGGGAGTGAGAGTGTAAAATATAGAATCTAAAATTCTTCAAAGCTTTTACTACTGCGAAAGCATGCTTTTCAATCTGAGATTAGTTCAACTCATGATTTTTCAGAGGTGTGCTCATGAAAGAAATGGGAGCTTGAGTTCCTTCCTCATTTTCCTACATGAGGATGGAGGAATGGGTATGTTCAAAGGAATAACAATATATTATGAAATATTTCTTATAATTGAGGTGACATAACACAGGGGCGTTGGCTATGGCATTTTTAAGTCTTCTGAAAGCTTTCTTTCCAAGATCATTCCATTTGAAACTTACATTTCCTTTCATCATGTCCACTATGCATTTGGTAATTTCAAAAAATTTTGGGACAAATCTTCTGAGGAAGTTTACCTGTCTGAAAAATGATTTTACTCCAGTTTTGTTTACATGTAAGCTCAGTTGCTGGATTGCTCTTACCCTTTCCAGGTCAATTCTTATGCCTTCTTGGGAAATAATGTGACCTAATAAATTCCCTTCAGTCACGCAGAAGATTGAATTTTGGGATTTAATGAAATTCCATCTTCTCTACACCTTTGTATTACTCTCCTTAAATAATTTATATGGTCTGCTCTTTTTACAGAAAATACAGTGAGATCATCTAGGTACATACCAATGATTTTGTTTTTCATATCACTGAAGGAGAGGTCCATACCTCTCTAAAAGGTAGCCCCGATGTTGATTAACCCAAATGGCATCTTGTGATACGCAAAAGTGCCCCATGGGGTAGTGAAGGCCATTTTGTGTTGGTCTGCTTTCTCCACTTCTATCTGGTTATACCCTGAGAATCCGTCTAACATAGACATCATCTTTGTTCCAGCTATAGTCTGCAATAGATGGTCCATGTTGGGAACACTTATCCAAACTAACTTCTTTCTAATTAACACATGCATTACAAAGATATTTTGTGCATAATAGATTGCATTCATTCCATTTAAGTGCATCAAAAAATGAAAAAACATAGTAGTTGCATACATGATAAATCATAAAATCACATGCATCTATTAGCATCTCATATAAACATGCATTACATTTCCACCATCCTGCATTAACATGTCAGTATCATAGGAAAAGTAAATCATCCATCTACGAGTTTGCATATTAGAAATCATTTGCATATACATTTTCATCACTTAAAACCAAATCATGTAGAATCATACATATAGCAAGTAAACCAATGCATATAATATCAAATCAATAGCTGCATCTCATATAAATCAAAATATCTGAGTATAATGAATAGTTGCAAGTTTGAACAAAGGAAGGTAGTCAATATATATCAATAAATATCATTGTGTTGGGATACAATAATGGAAAATAATCAGAGAATATCAGATGAACATCACTACAAAAATGGTACATGATACAAAGTATGAGAAGCATAAGAATCAGCATGTGCTACCCCCACCCTCGCTAGGAGGTGGATGAGGGGGTGGCATATTAGTAGTTGGTCTCTATGATGAACCAGGAGTTCCCACACCACTACTCTGTGATCTCTGCGCCCTGCTAGATCTCTGAGAGGCTGTTTAACTGGGAACTCTCTGCTCTGCAGGAACTGCACCCTCATAGTGGCATCTCCAGTACTCAATATCTCTCTGAGAATCATGCCCAGATCTATAGTATCGATCCAGAACATCTTGGTGAGAGGCATCCTATACACTGTCAATGAATGAACGAACCTCATCTTGAGCCTATCTCTCTCTAGCCTAGGCTGCTGTAACCCTATCCTCCAACGCAGTAGTACAGGCATCAGCAGAAGCAAGTCTGGCCTGTAAATCCTATACCTACTGGGTAAGTCACTCCAACTCAGAGGGATCCACCTCCATACCTCCCATGGCCACATCTATATCTCCCTCCTCGGCCCTATCCCCCAATCCCTCCTCTCCTCTCCCCCTAACAACCCAAGAATCATCATCACTCTCCGCACTCTCCCCCGTACTACTGCCAGTACTGCCACTACCAGTCAAGGAACTTGTCCCTACACTCTGCTCATCTAAGGACTCCACATATATATCTCCTATATCCACATCTACATCCTCTATCACCACCCTATCCTCCTCTCTCAGAGCCAAAAAATCACCAGTCTGTCAGCGTACTCTCTGCACTAACTAAGGTGCCTCCTCCTCCATCGCCTCCTCATCCTCTAAAATAGTACTCAACCCAACCCTCTGAGTATTGGAATGACTGCCACTACACCCACCTCTAGTCCTCACTCCACCACCTGCACCCCCAGGACCAGGATCATCTCCCCCATCATCTCCCCTCCCCCTACCACCATCTCTCTCACCATCCCATCCACCATCTCGGCCTCCAACCCTCCCTCTGTCATGGCCACCATCCCTCCCTCCATCCTGACCACCTCTCCCTCATCTTACCCGACGGTGCCTCCTCATGAGTGTCCCAGCAACAGGATGAGAGAATCTGTAAGTGCAACTGGTCAAGTCTTGGCCCAATGAGCATCAAACTAGGGAGTAGTTCCTGCAAAGAGATCAGATTCAAATATCAGTACCACATCAGATAAAGGACAACGTCACATAGAGAAGATAGATTATAAGAGAAGTAAGGAAACTGAACAAAATAAACCTGCATCTACAGAGGTTGATCGCCATGTCCACGCAACAGGAAGTAACCCCGCAAACTCAGTACAGGAAGCATCAAGAGATACAACACCACCCCATCCGGTAGAGTCCCTTGACCTATGATAAAAATAAGCATAAGAATCAGACACATCCTGCCACTCACCAAACTAACGCAACACCCTGTTAGTGTTGTGAAAATCAATCATGTGAACATGGTCACTCACATGACCAATCAAATATCTCCATTGCCGACAGAAGGGAGGATGGATGTCCTCTCCATCCCAAATAGGGAATCTCTATATGACCTCCATATGAAATAGGGCATCATATCTAGCTGTTGATGCCAATACAACAAATGACCCACATGGGTCTGAATGATAGCTCCATCATACATATACACATACAGCCTGTCTGTAGGCAGGACATATATACCAATAGGATGACAAACAACAATATGCTCCCACGCCCATATCTGGAGGAGGGAGTGACTTACCATTAAGGTAAGCCATGTAGAACATGTGGAAGTGCATATGAGCCAACATGCATGGCCCCTATGCATAAATAGTACGATCCTGGACCATACTCTGCAAAACAGTACCAAAGCCCACCGAAAATCCACGCTGCTGACGATCGGGGCATAAGATGCCACAAATCAAACTACCTAGTAGAGTGGACAACCTGTCGAGGCCCAAACCAAATCTGGACCATGGAATATCATAAGGATAACCCAAGCTGATCTTAGGGCAATCTAGAGAGCTTTGTCAAGGCAAAAATACCAAGACGGGTGCCATACTCCACAAGTGCACCCTGGATCAGAAGCTGGAGGATGTGGTACACATCCTCTAATGTAACAGTACACTCTCCAGTAGGTAACCAGAAAGTGCATGTCTCAGAATTTCAATGCTCTACAAGAGCGGAGATAAGACCCCTATTGGTCATGATCTCTGGCATGTAACATATCCAATATAATTCTAAGTCCCTAAGAACTGACCTCTCATCCTCAGAGAGCTGGAACCTATAAACAAGACCCGCCGACCTCGACTCCTGACAGCGCAGAATCTGCCTGGTGAATTGCACACAAAAATAAATTAGAAAAATATTAGTATCAGTCATACAGAAAAGTGTCAAAAACCAGAATATGTAGAAATCAGAAAAGGAAATCAGGCAAATAATTATAAAAAAGTAATTGCGGCAAATAACCCTACAAGTGCGGTACTCTTATGTGATTGCAAAATAGGACATGAAAATGCGGCACATAAACATCAATTGCAGCATCCAACCTAAGAAAGTGTGGCACACTTATCATTTGTGGCACTACACCTGCAATTGCGGCATTTAACCCGCAATCGTGGAAAAAACGCAGACGATTGCAGCACAACATGCAGAATTTCAAAAAACAACAATTTTTCAAAGTGAGAAAAATAGGCATTAATGACATGCAAAGCGATAAAACTCACCAGACGTCCTGCGCCAACTGGTCTCTGATACATCCAAACTCGGTCGGATATGTGTGTAACTCCCAGTAAGCCCGCCATCACACGAAAACAAGAGAAAAAAGAAAGAAAACTAAGCACAAACTGACCAAGGATCTGAGAGCTCCAAGAAGGCAATGTGACAAATGAATGGCTCTCTTGGCTATTTATAGGGGTTCCCACAAACCCTAATTTCACTACGAGGTCCAATTTTTCTTCTCGATCCTTGAAAAATTCAAACAAGCAATATAAGGCATTTTTCAAATTAGTCAGATACCCAGATTCAGAAATTGCAGTTTCAACAAATTAACGCTCATGTTGAGACTTTTCACTCAGATTTTTTGAGGGGGCATAAATACACCTACTATCACCAGGGCAAGCTGGGGCAGGATCAAAATCAAATAATATTTGACACACTGCCACAAGTCACATCACATCAAAGAGGGGCAAATGTAGACACCCGAAAATGGACAGGTTTGCGACTTTACATTAAAAACACTAATTTTCATCTATTAATTAATGTTTTTTAATCATTAATTAATCATCTATTTTCTTCTAAATTCATTCCCCAAATCATCTAATCAAATTCCCAAAATTAATTAAATAATTAATTTTATTTAATTAATTAACCTTAATTGATTAATTACCATTGATTAATTAATCAAATTCAATTCCCTATAGTTTAAATTCAAATATTTAAACTTACTAATTGAATTCTTCCAATTAAATTAATTTAATTTCATCAATTAAAGTAATTCTAAATCAAAAAGAATTCAATTATCTCACATGTTGAAAACATTAATTAAATAAATGAATTAAATATTCATTTATCTTTAAAGAGATAACCCTAATCAGATCACATGAGTTACTCCACCCATCTCTCCAGTTCACATGGGAAACTTCATCCACCTCTTTAGTTCAAAAAGGTAACTCACAATTAGCTCTTCAGTCAACCAAACTCTGTCTCCTCTTTACCAATTGAAGAGGTGGAGTTTATTGATGGATTCTCCAGTTCCCTTTGATCTCAACCGTTCATCTCCCTATCTCTGGGATTGATCTCAACCATTCATTTCATCCTTAATTCCTATATAATAAACCCTTCATAACCATTTGAAGGATCCAAGATTTCAAGCTCTTGTGCGCCATTACTATGTTGGTTTGGTTCTAGCATTCAAGCCATCTTGCGATCACACACCCGCTTCAATTAGAAAATTCTTGACACTTCTCAAGTCATAGACACTGCCCACACCAATACTGAGTATCAAAAACAACATTTTGGAAGGAGTAGAGAGAGACAATAGAAGCTTCAAGTACTTTGGGTTTGCATTCATTTGTTTTCCTTTCATTGCTTGTACATTTTATTGGTTACATTTCAATTTATTCATTTTAGTAGTTCTTGTGTACTTGATTTCTATCATTATAAAACCATTGCTAATAACCCCCACCTTTGGAAATCTTGGGAATCATGAATCACAAAGAAGAGAGGTGTACAGTTGTAATCGTCTCTCCATTAGGATGGCCTCAACTACTTCCAAGCACTTAGCCTCATTGTTTGTTCCATTTTTCAACTTTTTGGCCCCTAGCATCATAATTTCTCCCCCCTCATTCCACGTAATATATCCTATCCTAGATATTACTGGGTTGCCGCCCTAGGTGCCATCAAAATTAATTTTGACCCATCCAGGGGATGGAGATTTCCATTCACTCGTACTTGCATCCTCAACCCTTGCTAGAGGTTTCACCCTCCCATTCCCATTAACGAGTCTGTATTTCACCAGCGGCCACTAACGTTAAATCTTGATGTTAGCCTTGGTGAAGGGAGTCTTGCTAGAATCAGTCTCTGCAGCCGAATTGGACACCAACTCTGACACCGCCACTTCCAATATTGGTAAAAAATAGGCTACTGGTTTATCCTTCCTTGTAGAAATTCCCTTATTTTTCTCATTCCAAATCAACCAGATTGTACTCATGGGAAGAACATGCCAAATAGCCACCAAGGTTGACAGGCCTATTGGAGTCAACCATGATTCTAACCACTCTCTAAGCTTGGATGGTAGGGGGGCCTGCCAATTCAATTTTTGCAATCCAAATCTCCAAACTTTTTGTGAGAATTCACAATTTAGGAACAAATGATCCAAAGCCTCATCTACTTTATCACACAGGACACATATAAAAGGTCCTACAAATCCTAGATGCATAAGTCGATCACCTATAAGGGCTCTCCCCTTCCTAGCCAGCCATGTAAATGTTGCTACTTTGGGCAAGCAGGCTTTCTTCCAGCAAATATTTCCTTCTCATTCCACCTTTCAGAATTCATTTTCTAACAAGGAGTAGCCAATTTTTACAGATTACTGGATGCTTTTTTCTCCTACCTAGATTACTTCATCTCGCTCCTCTTATCCAATGACCACTCTATTACTCAATATTTTCCCCGAGGTCTCTTGATGTTCCTTTGAAAGTCCCAAATCTGCTATCTCCTTCTAGTTGACTTCCTGCTCAATTTTAACAGAGGTTAGATACAGAAAATTACCTACCTTAGTTCCCCACTGTCATTCTGTAGCTGAGATGATTTGGTGCAGTATCCCTTAAGCCAATACCAGTTGTCTGTCCCAAGAGTCCTGCCAAAAGGAAGCTTTCCTACCATCTCCGATCTTCCATGACAAATGATCTATTATTACTGGTCTATAGCTGATCAAAAAGTTCTACAGGGCCGACCCTCTAGGTGGATTATTGATCATGAAGATTCTCTCTCGGTCTGTATTGTCCAGGTATTTGGCTTCCAAGACTTTCACCCATAATTGCTTCAGTTTTCTATGCATTTTCCATAATAGTTTGGCGCCCATCGCTTCATTAGTCAACTTCCAGTTTCACAGTCCAACCCCACCACCACCTTTTTTTTGATAGACTCTATCCCAAGCCATTAAGGGGATTTTGTCCTGATCCTCTGCTCCATTCCAGAGGAATGTATGCATCTTTTGTTGTATGTTTTTAATAGTTTTAGGTGGGATTTTGAAGCATGCCATTGGATAGATAGGCATTGCTGAGACTACTATTTTTAGTAGTAATATGCGCCCTACCAGGGTAAGCCATTTACTCTTCCATCCATCCATCCTAGTAGAGCATCTATCAACCAAATCCATCCATAACTCTGCTTTATTTGTACCATCAAAGACGGGAGTTCCAAGGAATTTTCCTTGAAGTCGGCCAATATGAACCCCAAGTAATCTAGCAATAGCCCTCTGAGTTCTGACCTTCGTACCAAAGAAAAAAAATTCATATTTTTTCCAGTTGACATTTTTCCCTAAGTTCGCACTATAGGTGCCTAAGATTTTTTTCATCACCATGGTTTCCTACATCAAGGCCACCCCAAAAAGGTAGGTATCATCCATGAACTAAGAGTGGAATGTAGTTTCCAATCCTCTTGCAATCTCAATGCCCTTCCACATTCGTTGAGATATTTTCCTGGAGATCGCCCCCCCAAGCACTTCAGCCAAGATTATGAATAAAAATGGCAAAATGGGATCACCTTGTCAGATACCTCGTGAAGTCTCAAAGAATCCTTGGGGGCTACCGTTGATTAGAATCGATGCTCGATAGGAGCTTATCATTCCCTTGATCCATTGGACCCATTTCTCATCAAAACTGAATTTTCTGGGAATCTCAATTAAGAATCCTCTGACCACTCTATCATATGCCTTTTGGATGTCAAGTTTTAGAATCGTGTGCCTCTACTTACTAGCTTTGGCCGAGTGGATGGCTTCATGAGATATGATGATACCATCAACTATGTTCCTATTAGGGGTAAAGCCACTCTGCTCCAAAGAATTCAAGTTGTCCAAAACTGGCTTTAAGCAATGTGCTTCCACGTTTGTGATGATTTTATAAATTATGTTGCAGAGTGATATGGGTCAAAACTCCTCAAATGTATTGGGTTTCTCTTTCTTAGGTATTAAGGCTACCATCGTATTGTTGAAATCCTTTAACATAAATCCTTTGGATTGGGACTCTTCCACCACTTTAAGCAGCTTCGGGCCTAAAACCTCCCAAAACTTTTGGTAGAAGAATGCTTGGAACCCATTGGGCCCTAGTGCCTTATCTCCACCCATCCCAAACACCACCGCTTTTAGTTATGATAAGGACACTGGGGCTGTTAGCCTACAATTATCCGCCTAATTTACCACCTTTGGAATGAGTTGTAAAAGCTCTCTTTGGGCCCTATCATCATTGACCCCTTCCTCACCCCAGAGGTTGGATAAAAATACAACAGCCTCCCGGTTGATATCCTCTGTAAGGGTACCATTAGCCATCGTGATAGCCAAGATTCTATTTACACTTATTTTGACTTTCACAGAGCTGTGGAAGAACTTCATGTTTTTATCCCCTGCTTTAAGCCAACTCTCCCTCGATTTCTGTCTCCAATAAACTTCCTCTCTTTGTAGGATTTCACTATATCAACTCAGTAGGTATTTTTTTGTTAGGAAATCTACATCGTCCATACCCTAATTTTGTACCTTGTAGTTTAGGACTTCCAGCTGCCCTTCCAATCTCTGTTTTTCAGCAAAAATATCTCCAAAATGGGTCCTATTCAGAATTTTCAAATTTTTCTTAATGAATAATAGTTTCTTAAAAAATTGAAAGGCTAAGTTCCCTTCTTCCCTTGGTGCCAAAACCCACCACTAAGAGACCATTTCCTTAAATCCAGGCTCTCTTAGCCACATTTTCTCCATTTTGAATGGGCACCAGGGTGGTACCCCATCCTTGTGAATCATTATTGCCATCGGGAAGTGGTCTGATCCTGATAGCTCTAGGATTTGAGCCTCAAACACAATAGGAAGTGCATTTCAACTACCTGCCAGGAAAAACCTATCCATCTCAGCAATGTTAGAGAAGCCCAATCTCCTATTTTTCCTAGTGTAATTCCCTCCTTCCGCTATCACCTCCCACAATCCATTATTAACTACGAAATTCTAAAAATCTGTTTGGACCCTACTCAGCCTTCCCCTACCACCCCATTTATTCGAGTGTACAAGGGTGGCATTAAAATCCCCTACAACAATTTCTACTTTTTTCCTAAGGCCTTCCAAAGCCATAACAATTTCTTCCTAGACCAGTCTCTTATCCTCTATTTTGACAGGGCCATAGACATTGAATAAGAAGATTTAAACATTAATAGTCAAAGAACTCACCTTGGCCAATTGCCAGAACCTTGCCTTGGTGATTTCTTCCACCTTAACTAGTCGAGGGTTCCAGATGATCCCTAGGCCTCTTGAGGCTCTGACTGCATCCACAAAAAAACTAGACCATTTATATCTGACCCCAAACACCTTCACTGCATTTTCACCATCTAACTTAGTCTCTTGAATGCACACAATATCAGGCTTCACCTGGTCAAGACCTCTCTTTATCAGACATCTCTTGTCAGGGGAATTGTAGCCCTTGACATTCTACATTAGGATTTTCATGGCTGCCCAGAAGGGAACAAGTCCCTTCCAAATCGACGCTTAGTTTGCCCCTTCGTGTTGCCCGCATCTTCCAGTAGCTGCTGGGTCGAATTTCTCCCTCTTTTTTTGTGGCTTCCAATATTGGATTTTTTCATTTGAGACTTCGTTTGCTTGATTGATTGGTGCTCCTTTATACCAACTTCCTCATGAAGTCCCAGAGGATCTTCTTCTTGTTCTTCATTGGTGGTTGTCTCCAAATCTATCGTAAAGCTATTTGGCCATTGTTTCATAGGGGACATCTGTATCTCTTTAAACTTGCCGCTATACTCTTCACGACTGCTACTCTTCTCCATAGCCAACCCTGCTCCTTCCTCCTCTAGCATTGGTTCTAACTCCATGTCCATCTGCGGTGGGATCGTCAGACTAGTAAGATTGTTCTTCGATGCCCTATTGGGTTCTTCCATGACTCTAGACCCCTCAAAGACCGTCTCTGCTTCCTTCTGAGATGATCATCTCTCTTCACTAGTACCCAACCGAAGCTCCCTTGCATTCAATCCTGCCTCATTGATATATGCGCTAACCACCTGGGGGTTCCCTTCTTGTTGTATCTTGGGTTTTGGCATCATGGGGTTATCAATAACCGGGATTAGATAGGCTAGGATGTTCTCCAGGATATTAACTTCTTTTCCTTTCCCTTTCTATCCTACTAAACATTCTTCTGCCTTGTGCCCGCTTTCCTTGCACTCTTTACACTTTTCCAGTATCTCTTCAACCTCTATTTCCTTCCACCAGTATCCTTCAGCCGTGCAGACTTCCACTGCATGTGGTAGTAGAGGGTGCGGTTTCCATAGTATGCAAATCCTAGCATACATGCAGTAGTCTTTTTTATCCACCGCTTCATCTACCTTGATAAATTTTCTGAACCGATCATCGACCATCTTAAAAAAATCTACATGCCAGTACTCATGGGGGAGATTGTAGAGCTGAATCTAAATTGGGACTTCCTTGAAAGATGCTTTCCTAGGGTTGAATTTTGGGATCCATTATTTTATATAGAAATCGATCCTGCCCATCATGAAGGGTCCATTGAACATGATTCTGGTTTTTTCATTCTCCGTTCCTACGATGATAAAAAAGAAACCATTCGACAAGGTTTTCACTTTGAAGTGGGGACCCCATTCTTCATTTACCTAGTTCCTGATCTTAGGATAGGCCGTCCATCCCTCCCATTTCATAAAAATATGCCCATTCTCTCAGCATTTGGACCGAGTTCTTCCAAATCTCTGAGTTAATGCGTACATTGATTGTCTGATTGCATATGGTTTCCAGTTTTTCCTTGGTGAGAGGCTGGGGGCCTGGGTCTACCTTTGGAAGCCAAATTTTATTTGTTGGTTTCTGATACCCTTCCTTGCAACCAGAAACAATTCTCACGGAACACCACTTGTTTTGCAGTAGGCCCGACTGTGCCCTCTCAGTTCATGTCCTGTCAGATTCTCTCTTGCCTGAGTCCAAACGCCTGGCTAGTGGGAACCATGACCGCCTTGGGCCACACCTATCGAATCCATCTCTCAACCATCCATCGTGCCTGCGTTGAAACCCTAGCTCTTCTCTCCTTTGCCGCTCCATCTTATTCTATGGAGACATTGTTGATATGCCTGCAAATGGGTCAATGCATTTTGTCTTTTTTCACTGATAAATTTTTGCTCCTGTAGTCTAGATACATGACATTCCTCATCAAAAATGATGCAGAAGAGATACTCACAGTGATGGAATCTCAACCTCAATTGACAAGATAACTTTGGTTCTATAAATAAGTGAATATGGAGTGGCTCTAGTGGGGGTACAAAAATTGGTGCGATATGCCCATAGGGTGGGATTTAATTGGAGGTGCAATATATCTCCACTTGGTTGTCTTTTTGGATAGTAGCATGAAGAATAGTGGTGGTGGATGTGGAACTTATCAAAAAGTTCCTCAACAAGTTTAATTTTGAATGGAGTACCATTATCTATGATAAAACTTGAGGCACTCCATACCATCTTATGATATAGTTTAAAATAAACTTTGAGTTCTATTTATTAGTTGTATAGGTCATTGGGATAGATTCAATCTAATTTGTAAAATACCCAGTGGTCATAATGATGTATTTATGATCATCAAAGGATAGTGGATGAATCTTTCCAACTAGATTGATCCCCCATTGTGAGAAAGGCCATGGTGAAGTGATTGGTTGTAGCTCTTATGCTGGCACATGGATGAGGTTATTGCGTCTTTGATATTTGTTTCACTTTTGGATGAATTTACAGGATTTAGTCTCCATAGTGGGCCAATAGAACCCAATTCTCAAAATATTTTAAGCTAAGGTGAAGCCACTAGAATGGGAAATACAATACCCTCATGTACTTTTAGTAACATTGTTTGTGATTCTTCTGAGTTTAGGCATCATAAGAATGTTCTATCCAGACTTCATCTCTAGAGTGTATTCGCTATGATGACATAATGAGAGGCTTGCCTTATTAAGGAATTCATTTGGTAATGTGAAAGGTCAGGGGAATGATTTGGTTTGTTAGATAAGTATAGATTCCATGGTACTATGGGGAATTGAAACCAACAATTTTGCACACAACCTTAGACATGGGGAATTTGTAGGACACCAAAGATCCTATAGTGGTCATGGCATCTACTTCTTTGTTTCCGATTCTAGGAATTTTCTCAAATGATATCTGATCAAAATATTGCTTAACATCTTCTTCCATGGCCTTATATGGAATCAAATTTTATTCTTCGGTGTTGTAACCTCCATTGACTTGGTTGATTATCAATTGGGAATCTATGTATACCTTTAGATGTTGGATCTTACATTCAACTGTGGTCTTTAAATCTATGATGAGTTCATAATACTCGACAATGTTGCTCATGTAGTCAAATTGCAACTTGTAAGATCTAGGAATGGAGTCTCCTTGAGGAGTGATGAAGACTATACCAATGCCTGATCCCTTCTATGTGTGAGATCCATCAAAATATAACTTCCACTTCTTGTATTAATCTAAATAAAATATGCATTCATCTAGGAATTCTATTAACGTTGGATGATTTTAAGGTACAGGTACATGTTCCCATTGATCGGCAATAACTTAAACTTTAATAGTTTTTCTGTCTATATAGTATATATATTCAAACTCGTATAGGATCATGACCCATTTTTCAAGTCACCTTGTCAATATTTCTTTACTTAGCAAATATGTTAATGGGTGAATCATTGTAATGAGGAGTATTTTTTGATTTAACATGTAGTATTTGATTTTCTATGAAGAAAAAAATAGAGAAAAACACGCTCTCTCGATAGAAGTATAGTTAAGATCATAAGTCACAATTGTCTGACTGATGTAGTATATGGCCCTTTCCTTTCTTTCTAAATTATTTTGTACCAATAGTGCCTCTGGTGAGTTCTTTGTAGCTAAAATGTACAATAGTAGGGGTTGATCCATAATAGGAGACATTAATACTAGTGCCAAAAAGAGATAGTATTTTAGTGTTTGAAATGTATTCTAACACTCATCTGTCCATTCAAATTTAATTCCTTTATGAAGTATATACTAGAATGGATGACACTTATATGACATCTATGAGATGAACCTTATGACTGATTATAATCTTCCTTGTAGACTTCCTAGGTTCTTGAGTGTTTCTGGTGGAGGGATCTCGATTATTTCTTGGACCTTTTTAGGACCTATCTCAATTATTCTATGTGTAACAATGAATCCAAATTTTTTTCTTGAAGTGACCCCAAAGACACACTTTTTGGGGTTTAAGTTGACCTTTTATTCTTGAAGTCTGTCAAATACGGGCTCTAATACAGATAGGTGCAAATTCCTTTCCAACGAATTTGCTAATATGTCATCTATGTAATCCTCCATTGTTATGTCCATCATATCATAGAAGATAGTAGTCATGGCTCTTTGATATGTAGCACTGATATTTTTCAGACCGAAGGGCATGCCAAACCAACAATAACTTTCCCAAGCACAAGTAAAAGATATCTTGTTTTGATCCTCTAGAGTAATTTTGATTTAATTATAATTGAATAATCAATCCAAGACTGATAGAATCTTGTACCCAGAATTTGGGTCAAAAATCACATCCATGTTAGGTAAAGGGAAATCATCCTTTGGACATGCCAACTTTAGGTCCCTTAAGTCTATTTAGATTCTAATGTCTCCATTGGGTTTGGACATAGGCACAAAATTTGATATCAAGTCAGCATAGTCAATAGGTCTTGTGAAACTTGCATCTAACAATTTCATTAATTCTTCTTTGACTAGTAGTGCTATTTTGGGATACAATTTCTAGACCTTTTGTTTATAAGGCTTCTCCCCTGGTTTCAATGGTAGATGTTGAAACACTAGTTCTAGATCTAATCTAGGCATGTTATAGTATGAACAAGCAGAGTTGATTTTCTCATTTTTGAATAATTGTATGAACCACTCTCTTTCCTCTATTTTTAAAGACTCTGCCATGTGAATTAGTCTTGGTCTCTTTAGTTCCTATGTTAATGATTCGTGCCTTCTTTGCTAGAAGTGGTGATTGTTCTTCACTAATAGGGAGTATGTCAATCTCTCCATCCTCAGGCACCTCAAGGAGGTTTTCACCTTCAGATATATCCTTTTTAAAACTATTTTATGGTTGGAAGGCGCCTTTCGGTTTTCACCTAAGAACCTTACATTTTCTTTATATTCATTTTTGTGACTGGAGGATTGACATAACTCCCCAAAATATGATGCTCTATCCAAATTGATATTGAATCCTTCTTTATGATCTCCCATTGGTATACCTTGTCTAAACACCAAGAACTCAACTATTGCTTCATCATTCTCAAATATGTCTATGGTTGGTGGATTTTGTTGTTCTCAATCAATTAGCTCAGGGTACACCAAGGCTATGCTATCCTTGGTTTGAAAGGAAGAAATGAGAAGGTCAATCAAGGTGTTGATATATGTATCTGTATAGTCAGAAAATGGAAGCACTTCCGTTGTAGACTTGTTTAGCCTTCTGAGTAAGTGGTTTGGGGTCATATCAAGCACCTAGAATGGGTTCCTAAGTTAGACCTGGCTTTCCCCCTATTCTGCCCCTCTTTCCACTTCCTTCCAACCTGATTTTTGCATTTTGGACTGTAGACCTGAGAACTTGGACCTCAAGGTCAGGGTCGACCTTTCTGGTCTATGTCAACCTCGACCCTAACCTAGGTCAAGGTCAACCTCAACCTTGACCCAGGGTTCAGATCCTAGGGTCCCACAATTTTTGGATGTCGATCTTTGCAAAAGTTATTTCCCACTTCCGGGTCGGCTGTTTCGGGTTCTAAAGCATCGATTCCTATATTATATTTAATATAGGTCCTCTCCTATGGGTAAAGGCTTTAATGGATATTTAATTATCCTATGTCAGCCTCCTTAGAAGATTGTGCCCTAGTTTCATATAAAAGGGAGCCTTCTTCTCTCTTTTCCTCTAAGTCTTCTAATCGTGAACAGGCATTCTCAAACTATCTTCAAGTGTGATTCAAGCAAGCTAAGGAGCAAGATTTTAAGCAAGAATTCATCCATTCAAGCATCCATTTTTCATGAAGGAGATCCATTGGAGGCCATTGAAGGATTAAAGCTACATGATGTCCTTTTAGTGATCTCTCCATCCACCTTCTTCCAAGCCTATTCCGAATTCAAGAACCCATTCAAGACTTGGTGTTAGAGATCTAAAAGAAAGAGATTGAAGATGTCCTACCATTCTACATTCTACATATTTGGTGTATACATACTTGTGGACACAAGGATTTGAATCCTCCACAAGGAATTTTTCAAGCAAGGTGAATTTATGCATTTACTTTGTTTATTTCTGCAATTTCAATTACATATATTTAAGGTTAATTCCAAAACCGAGGTTTGACCAAGGCAAACCCCTCTCCCCAACAAACAATCCTCTTTTTATTGTAGGTACAGGTTCGAGACTATAGATTTGAGACCAAATTTGGATACCCTTTTCGGCTTTCTGTCAGACTCCGTGAACAGATTCTCTATCGGGCCTGTGCGGGTCAAGGTTGACATTATTGGGTTAGGGTTGACATTTGTGGGTCAAGGTCGACCTTTTTCATAAGATGAAATCGGAACAGAAAAATATTTCTGGGTTTTGTTCGTCTCTGTGTTCTAGTTCTGGATCATACTTTAATTTTTCTAGAAATAGTCTACAGACCTCAAAAAACAACATTCTTTGATCTACAATTCTTTAAGGTTAGTACATTTCTCCTATTTCTTCAATTACTATCATATATCATATCTATACATTCAATTAATAGAATTTAAGATCTCCCTCTTTGTTCTCTTTTCCAAATGGTTGATTCATTTGTGCATTAGCCCTTCCTTTGTGTTGATCAACTTGGATATTTCATTTGTGCATTTGGGGATAAAGGTGGAACATCTTATCTTCTCCCTAATCACAACTGCAATATACAATCAATCAAATTCAATTAAGTGTAAAGCAGGGTTAAGGAATTCAACACACTCTAAACAAATCAAACAACAATTAACAAATAATCTCCTTACCCCTTTCCAACACTTTACATTTTGGTGAACCCGCGATAGACAACTTTTTCTTTTTGGTGTTAGATTTACATTTTTTATGTTAGATCTTGCATGTTCTTTCAAATTACATTTAAGTTCAATAGATCAACATTTTGTGTTAGTTCATTTTCATTGTATTGGTGTATGAGCTTTACTACCTCTAGTCCTACTTATAGTATCCTGGTTAGAAGAAGCCATAGACTTATGGGTTCCTTTGATCCCGAGTCTTCCTCTCCTTTCCTTAGGATCCTGGATGATAATTTGATAACTCATGATTCCAATCCTTCTATGGAGCATAACTCTTCTCACTCATCTCATGATGAAGATGATGCTTTAAGTGTTCCTCCTGAACAAGTGCAAAACCTTTCAACCGAACTTGATAAAATGGGAAATTGGCTTATCCAAGAAAACCATAATCAAGATTCTATCCAATCTATAGAAGCTCTTAAGAAAGTCCTCCATGATAATGATCAAGGTATTAATTTCTTGTGTAGTATTACTCATCTTGTGAATTTGAATGTTAAACCTTTAGCTCAAGAGGCTCAAGAGTTAGGATTCACACCTATTGTCACTAGTGTAGG
>MU228010.1:1253273-1297113 GCA_018584345.1 Thuja plicata | reverse complement strand
ACATGTTATCTTATGATCATACTAACCCCACATTAGGTAGATCCCTCTTGTGTTCTTATGTATGTTTATGTTTTATTTCCCTTGATTTGTCTTCCTTTGGGGGCATCTTGCAGTGGAAATGTAATCCATAGAGTTGTTTATGTTTCCATTAAAACCATTGCTCCTGTTAAAGTGGTAGCAATGACTTTAACATAGGGGCATACACTGTACTCACTTTTTTCACACACGCACGTTCAAAATAGTTTTCAAGACTTAAAATTTTTCCCTTCATGGATTAAAAACTAATCCTTAAAGCATGGTCATTTCTACTTTTTAGGATCTCTTGATCCCTCTAATTTAAATTTACATGGATCTCTTGATCCCACCAGTTTTCAATTTAAAATGTTTTTGATCCCTTTAAGGATGGATCTCTCTGATGGGTTGACTAGTGAGTAGCCATATTCACTAGGCAGTTCAACTCCATCTTTCCATTTACGCTTTTTTGTGTGGTTCACAATAGGACATAAGTTCTCATTGGGAAAGATAACACACCCTTTCTCTCTCTCCTTAACTAAGTGATGTCTCACTTATGGTGATCTTAGGGTTGATAAAGACTTAAGTCTCTTGGGGGCTTGAAGATTTCTTTGTCCCTTATAATTCCAATAAGATTTTCTTTTCTATATGTTCTCCTTTACCAAGAGTTTGTGTTGAGCTCATTCTCTTGCTAAAGTGGGGGCTAAATGTATAGTCAGAAAATGGAAGCACTTCCATTGTAGACTTGTTTAGCCTTCTGAGTAAGTGGTTTGGGGTCATATCAAGCACCTAGAATGGGTTCCTGAGTTAGACCTGGCTTTCCTCCTGTTCTGCCCCTCTTTCCACTTCCTTCCAACCTGCTTTCTACATTTTGGACTGCAGACCTGAGAACTTGGACCTCAAGGTCAGGGTCAACCTTTCTGGTCTATTTCAACCTCAACCCTGACCTAGGTCAAGGTTGACCTCAACCTTGACCTAGGGTTTAGATCTTGGGGTCCCACAGTTTATGGATGTCGGTCTTTGCAAAAGTTATTTCCCGTTTTCGGGTCAGCTATTTCGGGTTCCGAAGCATCGATTCCTAAATTATATTTAATATAGGTCCTCTCCTAGGGGTAAATGATTTAATGAGGATTTAATTATCCTATGTCGGCCTCCTTAGAAGATTATACCCTAGTTTCATATAAAAGGGAGCCTTCTTCTCTCTTTTCCTTTAAGTCTTCTAATCATGATCAAGCATTCTCAAACTATCTTCAAGTGTGATTCAAGTAAGATAAGGAGCAAGATTTCAATCAAGCATTCATCCATTCAAGCATCCATTTCTCATTAAGGAGATCCATTGGAGGCCATTGAAGGATTCAAGCTACATGATGCCCTTTTAGTGATCTCTCCATCCACCTTCTTCCAAGCCTATTCCAAATTCAAGAACCCATTCAAGAATTGGTGTTAGAGATCTAAAAGAAAGAGATTGAAGACATCCTACCATTATACATTCTACATATTTGGTGCATACATACTTGTGGAATCAAGGATTCGAATCCTCCACAAGGAATTTTTCAAGCAAGGTGAATTTATGCATTTACTTTGTCTATTTCTGCAATTTCAAGTACATATATTTAAGGTTATTTCAAAAACTGGTGTTTGACCAAGGCAAACCCCTCCCCCCAAAAAACAATCCTCTTTTTCTTGCAGGTACAGGTTTGGGACTGTAGATTTAAGACCAGATTTGGATACCCTTTTCGGCTTTCTGTCGGACTCCGCGAACAGATTCTCTGTCGGACCTGTGCAGGTCAAGGTCGACATTATTGGGTCAGGGTTGACATTTGTGGGTCAAGGTCAACCTTTTTCATAAGATGACATCGAAACATAAAAATATTTATAGGTTTTGTTCGTCTCTGCGTTCCAGTTCTGAATCATACTTCAGTTTTTCCAGAAACCATCTATAGACCTCAGAAAATAGCATTCTTTGATCTGCAATTCTTTAAGGTCAGTACATTTCTCCTATTTCTTCAATTACTGTCATATATCATATCTATACATTCAATTAACAGAATTTAAGATCTCCCTCTTTGTTCTCTTTTCCAAATGGTTGATTCATTTGTGCATTAGCCCTTCCTTTGGGTTGATCAACTTGGATCTTTCATTTGTGCATTTGGGGATAAAGGTGGAACATCTTATCTTCTCCCTAATCACAATTGCAATATACAATCAATCAAATTCAATTAAGTGTAAAGTAGGGTTAAGGAATTCAACACACTCTAAAAAAATCAAACAACAATTAACAAATAATCTCCTTACCCCTTTCCAACAGTTTACAGTATCCAACACAAATTCATGGGTTTCTAAAAAGGAAGAGAATGAGGGTTCAAATATATCCAAAACATTTCAATCCATGCTTTGCAATCTACTGGTCTATCTTGTAGGGATAAGAGAGTAATAAAAAATATAAGGTGGTGGGTACTAGTAGTGTACAAGCTATCCCACTCATATTCTTGGGAGTTTGTGTTAGAATGGTACTCTTCAAATTCCTCAACTTCTTCATAAATACAAGCATCATTATCAGAAAGTAATAGGAGACTCAAAGTACTTTCTTCCAATGGTTGGTACCCCAAGCCATGGAACATTGGATTTTGAGTAGGTGCTATTGGTTCTACAATTCCTTGACCATTATTTCCAAGGCCAAAGCATAAATTATATTATTTCTTTTGTATAATAGTATACCCCTATCCATATTCGTGAACTAAAATTGTAACCTTAGGGGGTTCTTCCTCTATGTATAGCCAAGAAGATAAATAATCTTCAATTGCTTGTTCATGTATGTCACCCTATCTTATGAAAACCATTGGATGATAGACAAGTGTCAGTTTTTTTTCCTCACAAGAGGTTGTCATAATTTTCCATAAGTACAGGGAAAGATAGGTAACTTGCCTACATAGAAAGATTCCTCATAGGTATATTATCCACAAACCTTTTCCCGAATTTGGATCTTGAGTTCTTGTGTGGGTTATGTCATTTTTTTTGAAAGACTGGTAGAGTCTATGTGTTGATACAAGGAAACAATGGATGCTTCTTGATTATTGGGTACATGGTTGGAAATGGATCCTTTTAGGTTGGTACAATATATGAGGGGATATCTATCACCTGGCATGGTGATTTCTACTCCGCCATGAAGAAACTTAAGGCATTGATGGAACGTGGTTGGTAGTACCCACATGGAATGAATCCATGGTCTCCCTAGGAGCATCTTGTATCCTAGATCTAGGTCCAACACTTGGAATGCAATATCTTGTGTTGCTGGACCTAGTCTAATTGGGAGGGTGATCATGCATTTTGAAGGATGTTCCTAATCATCATAAGCACAAATTATGATCTTTTTATTTTCATCCACACACATGTCAGAGTAGCCTATTTCTTTGATCAATTTTAATGTAAAAATATTCAGGCCAACTCCTCCATCTATCAAAAATTGCTTGATTTTGTGGGGATGGATGCAAAATTCTAAATGTAGAGGGCCATTATGGGATGGTTTGTGTGCTAGTAGATCCCACTTGGTTAAAGAGAAATGGTGAGGAGTGGACATATATCCAACCATTGTATGGAATTCATTGAGGTCTACGTCTTTTGGGACAAATGACTGCTATAGGGATTTATCTAGGACTTTTCATGGTTTGGTGAAATACAGAGCAATTTGAAGATTGAGATTTGGGATGGGGTCTTCTTCATATGGTCTAACAAGTAATAATGACATGATGGTGGAGTTAATGAATTGGAGGCACCTTGTACTATGATTTTTGAATGATGAATGGTGAGAGTAGAATCATTGTCTAGACCTTGAACTGTGATGGTATTGATGGTCAAATTGTGGTATAGTTTGACATATGTGAGGTTAGCCTTGTTATCTTTTCTTGATGTTGAGGCCTTTCCTTTTCCATGATCCATCAATGGCTTTGTAAAGATCTTATGATCTTGGTTTGTAGTACCAGAATTATTGACAACTTTGATTTCATCACATTCAATGAAATCCTGGACAATGTGCTTCAGCTAAAAAGAGTTGGTCATTTTGTGTCCTTTTTTTAATTGATAAACACATAAGTTTTTGTTGTCCTATCATGCTAGTTTAAAGGGATCTGGTACGCATGATATGATTTATGGTAGATTTATCGAATGAGACTGTAAAATTTTCTCTAAGATTTTCTCAAAAGGTTTTGCAAGAGGAGTATATTTCCTTCATGGAGTAGGCCTTCTTGCCAAAATTTGGTTTTTATTCATCATGGTTGACGAGGGTTTCTCCTTATGAGAAACTGTGTTTTCACTTTGGACATTGGTCAATGTTTGGACGTGTTGGATATTTATTTACGCATGTATACGTAGGACTAGTTGTGATACTTTTGTGTTAACAACACCATCATTTGTGACATTCTTATTCTTGTACCAATATTTATATTTTTCATAAGACATAGTGGTATTGGTCTCTTTCTTGATTTATCCCTTTGGTGTGAGAGATCTTTCTACATTTAGCCCATGCTTGGCTAGTTCTTTGAAGGACTCAATGCACTGGGAGTTTAGCTCACACGTCATATCCAATTGATAATTTTCAATGAACATGTGGATCTTTTACTTTGTGGGTATGTGGAAAGATGCCTTGGAGGCAACATTCCTCCAACATTGTAAAAATAAGGAAAAAATTTCACCACTTTTCTGCTTGGTAGTGTAGATACCCATCAATGTTATTTCGACGATAATGTTACGTGAATAATGTGATATGAAATTTTTTGCAAGTTCATTACATGACCTTATCCAAGGAGGAAGTAAAGAAAACCAATCCATGGATGACACACTAATACTACGTGGAAATAGTCTCATAAGGTATGCGTTATCATAGGCTACTTCTATACAGGTTGTGAAGAATTCCCCGATGTGGTCACGAGAATCACTATTTTCCTTGTACCTATTAAATTTAGGTCTCTCAAAGTTGTGTGGAAAGGGAGGCATGTATAGTGTTCTATAAAATGGATAAGGAATAAGATCATCAGATGTGTAAGACCTTTTAGGAGCACCTATTTCCGGATTTGTGATCTGTTGTTGAAGGGTTTGAAATTGTTGAAAAATGCATTCAATGGGAATTAGCATGGATGACACTGCGTTAGGGTCAACAAATGGGTTCCCATTATTATAGGACGGTGCCTAATTGTATATGGGTTTTTACCCCATGTTCTTATGCATTGAAGGCACATAGGGTGTTGGGACATATTAGGGTGACATTAAAAAAGCATTCTAAATAGTAGCTTTGTATTGTCCTAAAAGGTTTGAAAGAATCCCTTGTTGGTTAGGGTTCATAAGAGGTTTTTGTAGAGTTGCTTGCTGAATGAGTAGGGTTGGTCCTTGGTTGGAAGGGACACCTGGTTGAAGACTACTAGGATTTAGACCTTGAGGTACTATATGGAAATAATTTTCTACCATTGGTTGATAACTACCCACTAGATGGGTTTGTGATAATATGGAAGGAATAGTTGTGGTAATGAGTGCACTAGACATGGGCAGATTGTTGGAAAATAGAGGATTATTGTACTAGACCCCAAGTGTAGTGGAAGATGTGTTGACCTAGGTTGCACTATGTGTTGTGTTACTAGATGGTATGGTGGAAACTAGCTGAGAGGGTGTAGTTGAAGTAACACATGATGATGGGATGAGTGTGTCCTCTAATAAGGTGGAAGTATCATATCCAACAGGTAACTTAGCACCATTTTATGCAAGTATATGGAAATATTGGTTTGGGTGTGTTGACAAAAAGGTTTCTATAATAGCCATTACCCTAGGGTCTTGTAAAGACTTATAAACCTCTTATTGTGTATATGCTTACCTAATATTCTCATTCAATAACTCATCTCTTGGTGGAGGAATGGGAGGTAGTTGTGGAATGCCAATCTTTGGTTTCTACTGATGTTGCACTATTTTAGGTGCATTTAAATTGAGTCCGAGGGTCGTCTAGATGGTGGAGTTAATATTGCTGGTACGGTTAAACATGAGATCCTTGTTTTGATCCATTTTGTCTTTACCCTTGTTTGATCATGTGAGTGGTATGTGAAAGAATGTAATCTAAGACTAAGGTATATGCAAGAGGACTAGGATAACTAAGCTTAGGAATCTTGTGATTTTTTTTGGTATTTTGGATTTTCAAAGAAAAATATGGGAAATGACAATAAGGGAAACTAATTTTTTGGATTTCTGATGATTTTGGGATGTTAATGCAAACTAGGAATGAATGACTAAAATGATTCCAAAGGTGTGACTAAGGTATCGTAAGACAAACTTTTAAAACCTTTGAATGTAAACCTCCTAAGGAAAGAATTGAATGATTTCGGGAACTATCTTGACTTCAATTTAGGAAAAAATAGAATGACAATTCTGACAAAGTGTCTATGAATAAAACAAATTTCAAGAATGACAAGTAGTGCCCAAGATAAGGTAGATATACCAAACGATAACTATTTTTAAGGAAGTCAAGACAATATAAATTATCACCATAGGAATTATCCCATGATGATGGAATGATTGTGTCCTCTAATAAGGTTGAAGTATCATATTCAACGAGTAACTTGGCACCATTCTGTGCAAGTATATGGAAATATTGGTTTAGGCCTATTAACAAAATGGTCTCCATAATAGCTATTACCCTAGGGTATTGTAAATAATTATAAACCTCTTCTTGTGTAGATGCTTCCCTAAGATTCTCAATTGATAACTCATCTCCTGGCAGAGGAACGGGAGGTAGTTGTGAAATGTCAATCTTGGTTTCTGCTAATGTTGCATTGTCTTAGGTGCATTGAAATTGAGTCTGAGGGTCCTTTGGATAGTGAAGTCAATATTGATTGTAGGGTTAAACATGTGATCCTTGTTGTGATCCATTTTGTCTTTACCATTATTTGATCATGTGAGTGACATGTGCAAGAATGCAATCTAAGACTAAGGTATATGCAAGACAACTAGGATAATTAAGCTTATGAATCTTATGATTTTTTTTTTGGTATTTTGGATTTTGAGAGACAAATATGGGGAATGACAATAAGGGAAACTAATTTTTTTGGATTTTTGATAATTTTGGGATGTTAATACAAACTAGGAATAAATGACTAAAATGATGCCTAAGGTGTGAGTAAGGTACCGTAAGAGAGACTTTTAAAAACTTTGAATGTAAACCTCCTACGAAAAGACCTGAATGATGTTGGGAACTATCTTAACTTCAATTTTGGAGCAAATAGAATGACAATCTTGACAAAGTGTCAAAAAATAAGAAAAACTTTGAGAATGACAAGTGCCCAAGACAAGGCATATAGACCATATGGTAAAAAAGTTTCAGTCAAGAAAATGCACAAAACCACCATAGTAATATCCTAAAAATATGCACCCTCTAATTTGGAAAATGACTCTAGAAAGTGTAATACTTAACCCTAGGATATGAAATCTATGTTATTGTGATTTTTGGATCTAGAATGAGGACTATGTAATATGAAAATGAATAAGCAAGGTTCTAAACTCTAAATACAAGAATTTTGTGCTAACATGTAGGGTATGAACTTCTAATATGCAAGACTAAAGATTGGTATGTCGATCACGGAAGATAAGACAAATCGTATGTTTTGGACCCATGTTTCTTTGTTTCTCTATGTAGGATACTATTTAGGACAATTTTTTTTGATATACAAACATAACAATCACACAATCAAAATATGGCTGCAAGACTGACTGAAAAGAAATGTTATGTGTATGTTCGGTGACCTTTACAAGTCACAAGTTTTTACTTAGTCTAACACAATGAGAAGAAGATACAAGAAGTCTAACCTAAGATAAATTGGCTTCATACCAAATATTTCAAGACCATTTATTGGTATTTCATCAGCTCACACGACATGTCACACTCTAGGACGTAATCCCTTGTGAATACACCCGTGTTTTTGTCTTTTTCCAGGTATTTTTTTCCATGTCAAAGAAGATTTTTGTTCAAATAACACAATATCTTGGGACACATATGATGGTATATAGTGGGGTGGGGGGGATTCTTGCCTCCCCTTGCACTAAAATAAGCTAATGTTGGGGGGTGAGTCAGGTGGCCTCTATTTATTAGGTTTTTAGTTAAATTTTGCGGAGTCTCCCGAATCAGTTTGTACATGTGTGAGACACTCAAGTCTCTAGTGGACCAAATTAACTCCTTAGGCTCATAGGTAAGTGTTGGATATTTCTAAGATGTTTAGATTATGCATATATGTTGGCATTAATTTTTTTTCATTGATCTCAACATACTTCTACTGTTGAAGACAATGTTCTTGATATATTCAATGAGGTTGAATTGCTTGGTACAGATACTACATAGAAGATCTATAGCTGCGATCATAAAGTTATGTTCATAGATATCTTGAGATGATGAATGTCAATCCATAGAAGTTAGAATGATGATTTGAGAGAGTTATGACTAATTTATCCGACACTCATATTTTGGTTGTTTAGGAAGAGACGTAGTTTCAATTTTGGATAATTATGGATCGGTGTTGAAGAGTTGGTTATTGCTAACTTGGTAGTGAGTTCGGGACATACATATGTCTCCTTAAATTGAGTGGCTCATGATTTGGTTATTGGCAACATTTATTTCTTGAGTAACAGAGGTTGTAGATATTGTTGCTAATGAAAAATGTAGAGATCGATCTGAATCCTGAGTTCGCAGTGATGCTAAGGTTGCTGAGGTACTTAACATTTATTTTTGATGTTTCTTGATCATGTTCTGATCACGTTGTTGGCTCACATTGGCTAAAGTGATCGAGTTTCTTGATTTTCATGTCATGTGTTGATGTTCTTCATTTGGTCTTAGTCGATCTAATGATGTAATGTGTTGCAAAGGTTTAGAGCGTGATTGATGGATCTGAGCATGTTCAAGGATGTTGATATGGATAATTGAAATGTCCTAGATGATATTCAATGGATCATATTAAGGATTGAATTATAATTTAATATTTGTTTGTAATTAGGTCACTGGCCAACCTAGTTGAGATGAGTTGATGAATTGTATATATAAATGTAATCATTTGATGTTGTGAAGTGTGCTAAAGATATACAGATGTGTGGACAAAAGATATACATGATTTTATATGAAGAGGTATGAGTGGAATATGAAACAATTTAGAGATCTATGTGCTTAATTGGAACTGTTTTGACATAACATATGCTATCAGTCATGAGTTCATATGTTTGGACTATAAGTCCTCCTTGATCTGTAATAAGATTATGTTGTAAGGTAGTGAGCCTTGTTGTTATTGTGTTTGAGCACCGAGCTCTAGGTAGTGTGCCTAAATGCATGTGTGTTCCCCTTTTGTAACACTCTTAACAGGGTACCATATTTATCACTGAGTACACTGATCTCGTGGGTTCCATCCCCACCGTGGATTTCCCCTAATAGGGTTTCCACGTCAAAAATCTTGGTTTTATGTGTTTCTATTGTGTTCAGATCTTTCTTTCATGTCTATCATTCAGATATGAGATTAAAGTTTGTAAGTTGATTAAAGTTTTATGAGATTGTCACCCCCCTCTCAGTTGTGTGTGTGCTTCTTAAGGTCTAATAGTCTGATCCGAGGTATCATCCATACACCTCGCCTAATATTGGTTAGATATAATACATTCAGGGGTTTTCCCCACGTCTTGTTTATATATAGACTAGAAAGTATTTTCTAGTTTGAGGGTGTCCTCTGGTGGTTAAATTCACGCACATACATGCCTCTCTAGTAAAATAAAAAGGTTTTTACCCTAAAAATTGTGCAAGCACACCAAAAACTCAAGAGACAAGGTTAATTGAATTAAACACCAAAATAAAATGTTAACTAATCTACCAATCACCCACACAAACACATGGGTTCATTTTTAAAGCACCAAACCAAATGAGATTTTCCTTGTTCAATTTTAATGTACTAAACCCAAATGTATTTTGCCTTGTCCAATTTCAAAACCCACGTTAATTTTAAGCACCAAATTAAAAGATTATTTTGTGATGTGTATCCATACAATTTACATTTTAGTGCACTGAAAAAGGAAAGTGGATTGATTTTAGATTAACAAGTTAACACTGCTTCCACGCCACAAGCTAAAAAACAAAAGTTAGTACCAAAAAATCTAAGATCTAGGAATAAAATTTGATATTACATAAGAACATTTGCATTAACATGAAAACAAACACAATTTTGAGTGATTCTACTTACCTTATCCAATTACGCGTTGAAGAGTCCTTTGTATCCAATTTTTTCTTCCAATTTTGTGATTCATAGTCTGTGAGTTGGTCCTTTGTTTTGCTTGAATTCTCTCTCTTTTTTGCTTCTCTACTGGTTCTTGGATGTTGACTTTTTTTAATGTTTCACCAGTCGAATACATTATTTCATGTTTGCATGTGCGTAGTTTTAACATTGCAAGTGTGTTATTTTACAATAGAGAATGTAGAATTTTAAGATAGAGAAGAGAATTTTAGATAGGCAAGTGCATCATTTCTGTAAGGAAACTCTGACATTTCAGAGAGGCAAGTGTATCATTTTAGAGTAGTAAGTGCACTGATTCAAGGTATACTTAAGTGCATCATTTTAGGGTATCAAGTGTGGCGATTATTTTGTGACTTATGTCAAAGAAGAAACCAAAAACAAACAAATAATAGGATCTACATCTTGAAAATTAGCACATAAATATTAAATAATCCAGCTTGAAAATAGTATATCTAAGTATGCCAATCATGAATTAGAGAAAAAATGACAGTATTCAAGACAAAAAATAATCTAGACAGAATGAGATATGAGAACAATAATGCAAATAGTAAAAGGCAACTATTTCGCATCATATTTTTAACCACATCATTCTGTACTACTGAGTGTGTCAATTCTGTGATCTTACTAGATCAATTTGTCTTGTCAAGTGTGGTGATTCAGGAATGTAAGTGTGCTAATTTACTTCTATGAGTGCATCAAATTAAACGTGTGTCTAGGTCAAATTAAACTTATGTCTGTACAAAACAGAGAGAAAGTTATTTTTTAGAAGCCTGGTGCTTCACATTGGGTTCAGCATTCTAATCAAGGGTAATTTGGGTACACAAACTTGCAATTAAACACAAATCTAACCACACAAAGATATGTTAATCACGATTAGTATATAAATCCCCAATATCAAAAGAGGAAGCAAGATAGAGGAAATCATAAACAATCAACAAATTGAAAACAATTCAAACAATGCATATGCAAACTAGATTTGGTCCTCCTTTGTTGTTCCCCTTCTTGATGCAATGTGGACTCTCAAATTCAAGATCAATGTGACAACATAAGGATTTGAAGCATAATGTGGTTTGTTATCTCTCAAAATTGCACCCTTGCTAAGTTACAAAATTTAGCACTTTGGAGAACCATTTCCAAGTTTGTGGGTCACCTATGATAGAAAGAACCTTCAGAGAAGGCCAACTTCCTGGGTACTTCACCTAAACTAAACTTTGTTGGGAAAAGGGTTAGAAGGAACATGAAAATGAAAACTATACCCTATGGTGATGCACCAAATATGAACAAGGACCATGTAACCATGCTTGCATACACCAAGTATTCAACTGGAAAAACTTAACATACATTATTCAAACTTATACGTTCCTTGCATAAATATTTCACATGAAGACCATGCTTGCGTAAATCCTAGAAGGAAAGGAAAACATTTCACAACTAGAAATATTTCTGCAAATTTGACACAACTTGTAACCTTCAACATACATATAAATTTGTAAAAAGTGCTTAAAATGACAATATTACAAGGAAAAATAGATTTTCACAAGCAATAAACATTAATCATCAACATGCACACTGTTATACACTAAATTTTACACCCTACTAAGAACTTGAGCCTAACAATCTAGTATAAGATGGGAATCACTTCTAGGTTGTGGGACCTCTGTTAACTGAAGTGAAGCCTCTGGATTCTAGGCTGGTTCCTCTTGGATAATCACCTTATTTTCTTTCGAACATGAAAGTAAACTTGGAAGGAAAAGGGATAGAAGGAGAACTGAAGGGAAATGACTAAAAAGAAAATTATCCTACTAGGTGATATACCAAAGGTAACATGAATCATAACACAGTGACCAAGCTAGCATGAAATTCCTAGATCTAGCATTACACAACTTTCTGAATAGGTTTGCATAAGTATTTCATAGAGAGGTCTGAAATGAAAAGAGGCTATTTGAGGAAAGAGAAGATTTCACAAACAATAGCATATCCAAGGAGATAGACACAGACTATGAACTATAAACAAACATCCACTCCAGAAAATAGGCACAGGAATGAGACAAGGTAACAAGGGATGAACAAAATCCACAAGATTATCTAAATCAAATCACCCATAGTAGTGCACAAAGATGCAGAAAGAAAGAAGGCTCAAGAACTCCAAGATTTCTCTAACATTAACCACTATGTTATGTTTCAGTAAGAGAAATACAGACAAGAAAAAGCTTGAGGACAGAGAAAATGTCATAGAAAAACTTTGCATAATCTGTAATCCAATGAGAAATTACAAACTAATGAAAACCTGAGGGCAGAGAGAATGCCATAGAAATTCTTGCATAAGATGAAAAAACCTAGCTAAGAAAGCTTGTAAAACTACTTATATACAACCTCCCCTAACACACAGGTTCGGGAGTCAATCCATCGATTAGTTAGGGTGGAATTAGGGTTACAATAGATATTCATTAAACAATACAGAAACCCTAAAATATTCAAGTCTTCTCATCAATGCACTCGGGAAATATCTCAGAAGATCAGATACAATCTTGAATACATCTCCCATCACCATAAATTTGATCAGAAAAGTTGGCTCGATCCATCTACCCTGTTTGCAACTTGAAAGACCACGCCACTGCCATGAAACCTTGAAATCAAATTTGAATATTTGAATATAACGGTCACAGGTGGCGCGGGTGTCTGTATCAATGACCTAGAAAAAGACGTGGCATGTAGGCACAATGCCTCAAAGATTAACCATCTTCATCTTTACCTTCGAGGGATAGCACCCACCGTCAGATCTTCCTTCCTTGTTGTGTCTTTACCTTTAGTTATGACCATATCCTTAACTTGCCTTTGACTCATCTTTAACCTCGGGTGTTTGAAATCCTTTGTGTCTCTGAGTCGCTAGATCATTTCTTTAACTCTGATTTTATCTAGAGATCACGAGATAGACTGAGTTGCTGAATCTTCCAATGTTTTGACTAACTCTGGTTTCATCACGAGACTTAGCACACAACACATGATCAAAATAAAATCAACGGCCTGCGCTTAATCTCTAGATGGAAAGAGCATATTATATTTCCTTTCGAGATCACGAGACAAAAGACCATGCTAAGTCACTGATTGAGATGGAATATTCCTTCCGGGCTGCGAGATTAAGAGATAGACAAAGAGGTTAATGTGCACATGAATTTAAAAGACACTTAAGTTACATGGAAAAGTAACTTGAAATTAGAACATGTCATGTAAGACCTAGGGTTTTAGCATGAATTAGGTATTTGCATTTAGGTCTCAGACCAAACATGAAGGGCTAAACTAGTCCCAAAAAACATGCAAAGAGTAAGATAAAGACCAGGAGCCATGATAGAAACCATACAAGTTGGGCTCTACCCTTGTGGGAGCCTCATTTTTCTCCACTTGTAGCCAAAATTGCATAGGATAGGAAATTTGGGTAACACACACAATGAAGACAGAGGAATCAAATTCTATAGATAACTAAGGTAAAATACTGGTATACATGTCCACGTTGAATTACAAAAAAATGCAGTATCTACAAGGAGGACTTCAAAGTCATTAAGTGTCAGAAAATTGCATAATGAGAAATCTCTTCAATCAAGAAGTTTACAATACTTATGCTTTCTCCAAGGCAGTTGCATGAAATTAGAGCCTCAACCAACATGGTTGGATATAACCCCAAAAGCCTATTAAGTTTTTTTTTAAATTAATCAAAGAATTTAAATTAGATTAAGATAATCTATTTATTATTCTTGAAATTAGACTTAATGAAAGAAAGGGGTTGATTTTTTTATATGAAGTTATTTTGAGCAATTAATTTAAGATTTGTTTATTACATGTTTCATTTAAATAGATTTATTCTATGGATTAAAGTAAAATGATTATTTAAAGGATATAATTTTAAAAATAGTTTGATGTTAATTTTTATGGCTTTTGCTTAAAATCATAGTAGGGCTTGATGCATTAAATGAAGACAAATGGAATCATTCACCACATTATTGCTTGGTTGAATTATGGTCAACCCTTGGCCAAATCTAGGTCAAATGCCTCAGTTTTCATGCACACATATTCCCTGTAGTATAATGAACCCTATATCCCAGTTACACATTTATCGAAGCATGGTTGAATTTTTGGTCAACTTTGGTTGACTTTAGTCAACTACCTTGGTTTGCATGCCCAATCGAAGCATGCAATTTAGGGATCCCTGTAGGATAGTTTTGAAAGCTACTCTACGTAGTTTGACTTTTAGTCAAATGTGGTCAAACGTGGTCAACCATCTTCTAGTTGTACACTTGAGATGTTTTTAAAACACTTAAACTATTTGAGTTAACCATTTTCCCTCTGCATCATTTTGCGTGTACATAAAAACTTTAAGATAACTTTTAAACGTTTTAAAAAAAATTATTGGTGTGTTTTCACCCAAGTTTTGGGCATTAAATTTTGGTATCAGAGCCATGTTAGCAACATTGGGAACTTAACCCACTACGTAATCACTAAAAATTGTCCTTGTATGTGTAGGATGTCTCCTATCACTCGACAAGCCCAGAGACAAGGACGTGGTCAGAAACGTATCCTTGCAGATCGCGAGGAGGTACGATCTGAGGTAGAGGATCACAGAGGGGATCAAGGTCCACTCCTTAAACCACCTCCTGATCCAAATGCAAATTTACTTTAGGCCTTTCAGAATATGGCCAGACTCATACTAGGTAGTATGCCCCCAATGATACAACAAAATGAACAACAAAATTTGGAAGGAGGTGGGTCCTTCGCCAGAGAGAAAAGTAGGAGCCCACCTCCTATGTTTGGTGAGGGTCAAGATGATCAGGAAGTAGGGTCCATTGGAGGACCAGTGATTATACCCAGGATAGAGGCCCAAAGGTTCGAAAGAGCACCCCCTAACACTAGAGATCAGATTATGGAGTTGATGTGGCTCAAACCACCTCTATTCTTAGTAGGTACAGATGAGATAGGTGCAGAGTCTTGGCTTCTAGGCCTCGAGAGGTGCTTTGGGTTGCGTATCTATGGTAGAAACCTTAGAGCACATATTTCTATTCACCTTCTTAGAGACAAAGCCTCCACTTGGTGGAGACACGAGGAATCCAAGGGACACTTGGTCACTGACACCCTTACTTGGGATGCCTTCCTTAGAATTTTCAAAGTATCTCTCAAAAAAGTTTAGGCAACATCATATAGATGAGTTTCATGATCTCCAACAAAGGGGACTCTTAGTAGCCCAATACGAGGGCATGTTTCTTGATCTTCTCCCTTATGTGGAGTATATGGGGGACAAGAAGCTGCAGGTTAACCAGTTCATCAAGGGGTTGAATCCTGTGATATCAGATAGGGTATGCATGGTACCCTTCAGGAGACTTAAGGTTCACGGTGGACAGAGATTTGGTGGACAAAGAGATAGTCATAGCTCCAAATGATGCTAGGGATAGGTCTTAGAACCATAATACCACACTCCAAGCCTCAGGGTATCATAAACCCCCATGGAAGGGGAATCAAAGGTACTCTTCGGGGTCATTCAGGACCCCACAGCCGCAACAACCATAACAGTCTTAGTAGAACCAGCGGTAGAGGCCACCACAAATACAACAAGGCTTTCAGCCCAGGCAGTGACAGACATAGGATCCTAGGATGGACCTGAGACCACAGACACCTTATAAACCTCTAGCTCGGACTCAGCAATCCCCTAGGGTTGGTTATAGCGGGTCTTTTAGGACTACAGGTTCACAATACTCTAGACCTTAGGGCATTCAGGTTCAAGCACGTGGGCCATGTTACACTTGTGGTGCCATGTGGCACATAGCTAGAGAGTGTCCCAAGGCTAGTAGTTAGCATGCAGTGATGTCAAAACCCACTATAGGGGACAGGGGCATGTCCCAAAGAGTTTTTGTTGTAGTGGATAACCTCCAAGAAGAGCACCAAGCCACCATCATTGAGGCCTCATGTATGATCAGAGGTAGTAATATTTCTATTTTATTTGATACAGGAGCTACTGACTACTTTGTTTCTCCATCGATTGTGGAGTGTTGTGGGCTAGTAGCAGCTAGACAAGAGGTTAGATGGGAAGTAGAGTTAGCCGCAAGAGCTAGAGTATATGTTACTTCAATGGTTAGAGATTGTCTAATCTAGATTGGTGGCATAACCACCATAGAAGATCTCAGAGTTACGCCCCTTGGATCTTACGGTCTAGTACTTGGCATGGATTGACTAAGTGCCCACAAGGTCATGTTAGATTGTCGGCAGAAGAAGATCGAATGTTTGTATGATGATGGCACAACTACAATGATTTCAGGAATCCAGAGACCTGTATCCCTCTGTGTGGTTTTTGCTATGCAACTTAAGCGGTGCACGTAGAAGGGATGCCAATTGTATGCTATCACCATCAACGATAGGGAAGAAGAAGCAGAGAAGGAAACCTCCCTTGATGACTTCCCCATCCTTCAAGAATTTGCAGATGTGTTTCCTTCAGAGATACCTAGTATGCCTCCTCATAGAGTGGTTGATTTTCACATATATCTTGAACCAGGAGTAGAGCTAGTTTTGAGAGCACCTTATAGGATGAGCACTAATGAGATTAATGAGCTCAAGTTATAGCTTGAGGAATTGTTAGAGAAAGGACATGTTCATCCTAGTGTCTCTCCATGGGGTGCACCAGTTATCTTCATTAAGAAGAAAGATGGATCTCTTAGGTTGTGCATGGACTATTGACATCTGAATAAAGTGACCATCAAGGTTCGGTACCCACTTCCTAGGATTGATGACATGTTTGATGAACTATAGGGTGCCCTATTATTCTCAAAGATAGACCTCAAATTGAGATACCATCAGTTGAGGATTGTGGATAGTGATATTCACAAGACCGCATTTCGTACTAGATATGGACACTATGAATTCACTGTGGCCATTCAGTCTTACAAATCCTCCAACTGTATCCACAACTCTTATGAATGGAGTATTTTGTACCTTCCTTGACAAGTTTGTAGTTGTGTTTCTCAATGACATCTTAATATATTCCAAAGATGAGAAAGAGAATGAGGAACACCCAGGACAGGTCTTGCAGTGTCTTAGGGACAATAAATTGTATGCCAGCTTTTCGAAGCTTGCTTTCTTTAGAATAGATGTCAAGTATCTAGGCCATATTATTTCAGGTAATGGGATCTCAGTAGACCCATCAAATATTGTTGCCATTATAGATTATCCAACACTTACCACTGTGACCGAGGTTAGGAGTTTCATGGGATTAGCCGATTACTACATACGGTTTGCGCACCCCATCACTTCTCTTCAGCGAAAGGGAAAGAAGTTTGAGTGGACTGAGAAGTGTGACGGGGCTTTTTAGGAGCTCAAGAGGGTACTTACTAGTACAACCATTCTTGCCATTCCCGAGCCCTTGACAAACTTTGTTGTTTGTACCGATGCTTCATTAGATGGATTGGGAGAAGTTATTATGCAAGGTAGGTGAGCTATAGCCTACGAGTCCAGGAAACTAAAGACTCATGAGCTCAACTACCCTACCCATCAGCTTGAGTAAGATGGCGACATTTCCTCTTAGGACATCATTTTGAGATTCATTTAGACCATCAGAGTCTTCAGTACATCTTCACTCAGCCGAACCTTAATGCTCGGAAAAGGAGATGGATGATTTTTTTATGTGAATATGATTTTGATGTCCATTACATCAAGGGGAAATAGAATGTAGTTGCAAATGCCTTGAGTAGGAGGCGGCATGAGCTTTCTTCTATGTCCACTGGCACGGATTTGAGAGATCACATTCTTCATCACTTACATGAGGATGAGATGTATGCAAAAGTATGTGAGCTGATTCGATCTCAGAGATCCCTTGAGGGGAAGTTTTCAGAGTTTACATTGGAGTCCAATGGACTATTGTGTCATAGAGGATGTGTCTATATACCTTCTTCTGGAGGATTGTGTGAGTTTATGATGCTAGAGGCTCACAAAGCCCCTTATGCAGCGCATCCCAGAGTTAAGAAGATGCATGTTGATTTGAGACAGTTGTATCATTGGCCCGACATGAAATTGCATATTGCAGAGATGGTAGCTAGACGACTAGAATGCCAAAGGGTGAAAGGGGATCACCACCATCCAGGTGGTCTTCGTCAGCCTCATGAGATACCAATATGGAAATGGGACACCATTTCTATGGACTTCATATTAGGTCTTCCTATGTCTCCTCGTCATCAAGATGCCATCATGGTGACAATCGACAAGTTGACCAAGCTGACTCATTTTTCCCCTGTGTGTACTACCTTTACCGCACCATTAGTGGCACAGGTGTTCTTGTGAGATATAGTTAGAATTCATGGTGTGCCTTGTAAGATCATCTTGGATAGAAATTCTTTCTTCACTTCATCCTTTTGGAGAGAACTTCAGGCAGCTATGTGCACTAGGCTCAATTCTAGTACAACCTACAACACTGAGACAGATAAACAAATCGAAAGGTTCAATAAGGTGTTAGAAGACATGCTACACATGTATGTGGTGGACCATCAGACCCAGTGGGAGGAATACCTACACCTAGTGGATTTTACCTATAAAAATGGACATCATACATCCTTGGGTATGCCTCCCTACCAGGCCCTTTATGGTAGACCTTGCAGGACTCCACTTAGTTGGGATCACATAGAGGATAGAGTCTCCATTGGACCTGAGCTAGTTAGAGATATGGAGTAGTAGATGACTTTGATTAGGAAGCATCTCGGACAGGCTTAGGATAGACATAAGAAGTATGTAGATGCGAAGAGGATAGATAAAGCCTACTTGGTTGGAGATAGGGTCTTCTTGAGAGTGTGACCACATAAGAGTCCAATCCATTTTCAAAAGGGATCTAAGCTTGCATCTCGATTTGTTGGACTTTTTGAGATCCTTGAGAGCATAGGACCAGTTGCATGCCATTTAGCTTTTCCACCTAGCCTGTCACGCATCCATGATGTGTTTCATGTTTCAGTCTTGCAAAAGTATATATATGATGAGTCTCATGTGATAGATTGGGATGCCTTGCAGGTGGAGTTGGACAGGCAGTTGGCTTTGGATCCAATTCGTATATTGGCTTGGCGGATGTTGGGCCTTTGAGGCCGAGAGCTGGACCAGGTTAGGGTCTTGTGGGATTGTTATGACGAGGTTACAACTTCTTGGGAGGACACAACACAGATGAGATCACAGTACCCTCACCTCTTCGATGAACTCCAATAGGAAGTTCATGCCTAAAGGGGGTGGATGTGAGACCTACCTCAGACCATCATAGTTTTACTGCTTTATCTTTTATGCTTTCAGTGATTATTTACTTAGACATACTTTAACTATTAAGACTCTTATGTATTTGAGGATCTGTTGAATCATAAGTTATATATTCAGTACTTGGTTACGTAATTAGAGTACACTTGAGATACTTTATGTTTTGATGATGATGTCATATATGGGAATAATTGTGTGGATGCAATTGTGATGAAAATTAGTTTAGGAAACAAATGATATAATTATTTAATTCAAATGCAGATATAGTTTATATGCAATGTAGTATTGATGCTATAATATGCTTTCATATCATGTTATTTTGGACCTACTGATGTGTGTAATGGGTGTGCGGGGATAGTTGGCTATGGATCTAAATTGAGGACCTAGAATTGGAACCTATGTTATATTTCATAAATTCCAAGGTCGGGTTTATACATAGAAACATGGACCTCATTGTATAAGTTATTTATTTGTGAATGTGGTTTGCACGTGTGTATTTAATTCAGTTATAGTAAATGTGAATAAGCCATGTCATTTGTTTATTTAAATTATGCCAATTTTGGCAATTGTTGTAATTAAGTGTTGGCATGGCTAGTTATTGTAACTAGGATAGGTGTAGGGTTATCTAAGGGCTACCTAAGTGTAGTACCCAAGCCTACCCTGGGTTAGGAAGTTTCTAGATGGTTAACTTGACTTAGAAATCTGTGGGTAAACTTTATAAGGTGTGGTTTATGAGGGTCTTTTAGGCTTCCATAAGGTAACCGAGATCACTTTTAGCTACCCAACTTGGTACCCTACGGGTTAGGGGTCATTTTTAACCCATTAAGAGCCTTAAAACTCATTTATTACTCCCTAAAAGTCTCCATCTTAAAGTTGAGCAAATTTGAAGAATTGTAAAGTTTTGGTTAACCTCTCTTTTCTTCCCAAGTTGCATTTAACTCTATTTATGAAGAAGGCAAGTGGAAAGAAGGGATGGTTAGGGTCACCTCATCATTATTAGTTCCAGATATTTTTAGAGGTTTTCCTATATAGGGAAGATTTTAAGGAGATCTTGGGTGTTCAACTGCTCTCTACCTTTAGAGACATTTCTAGGATTGAAGGAGCTTTGTAGAGATTTGCCTTGGAAGGATTACTCAACTCAGGAATTCAGATTTGGTCATAAGCTTGGTGCAAGGTTGGTTCATCCTTAGTGCAAATGTTATTCTTTTATATGTATGGTAGCTTGGAACTCCATTAATAGAGTCCTTGGTATTTTACGGTTTCTTGCTTTGAGTTTTTGGTGTGTTAGTATGTTGTTTTTATTTTGTAATTTCATTTGTGAATGAGATTCTTCAAGGCACACTCACCCTTTGGGGGGTAGAGTAATCTTGAAGGGGGTGGTAGGAAGTGACTCCAGGATAGTATGAAGTCTCCCGTGTGAGGAGGGAAATACATGGGGTTCTTAATACCCATGATGTCAAGTATACCTAAGGGCACCTGTGGGGCATAAGGAGAAATGTTTGATTACATCTTGTGTAGATGGTCATTCCAAGTCCATGTGTGGCTTGGAATATTATTTTTGATACTTTGGCTTCTCCTCTTGTGACAGTCTACCACCACCCTTGTTTCAGGAAGGCCTCTTGGAGACCTTCCTCATGTTTTACCATGTATGAGAGATTTTCTTTGTGTTTCTATGTTTGATTGAGTTCCTGTGTGTTTTGGGTTACCTGATTGTTACTCGTTCCATTTTGGATCCCCTAGCTTGAGGGTGACCTTGAAAAGGTCTAGGTTGGGAGGTGAGCCTCCATGATCAACCACATTTTTGACAGGATTCACGGCTAGATGTTAGGAGCTGGCATATATATATATATATATATATATATATGTTTGTATTTTGGAATCAGGAATTTCATTATAACCTTGTAACGCCTTATAATTAAATCATATTATATTAAAAGATGGATTTTCAAATGATTATATATTCATATTTTATTATGTTATTGGAAAAGAGATTTTGGGAAGCTATTATTGCATGTTTTATTTTGTATAAATTATGGAAGTTAATATGCAATATAAATTCCTAAGTTTATTAAATCTCAACATGTGAACATTAGGAAATTGATAGTTATTAGTAAGTTGTTGGTTAAACATTAATTCTCCTAAATTGATCAAAATTGTAGAACTTATGGGATTGTAGATTCAAATAGTTTTATTTAAATTTCCAATTACATGTAATTATATATTATTGTTATAAAAATAAAAGGGAGAAATTTAGTTTACTCTTTATTATGCATGGTTGGAAATTTTTAAAACACTTAAACTATTTCAGTTAGCTATTTTTCCCATCGTTTTGCGTGTACGTGAAAACTTTAAGGTAACTTAGTAAACTTTTAAATGTTTTAAAAAAATTTGTTGGTGTGTTTTCGCCCAACTTTTGGGCATTACATCCACCATCAAGCCTCCTCTAAATGCTCCAACTCCTCCTAAAATGACTCAAACAACCCCTATATCCCCTCCAAATGTTTTCAAGCTAATTCAACCTCCCTTATATAGCCCAACTATAAGTTTTTCCCTAAGGTTTCTTCAACCCGACGACAAGGGAGCATTTTCAAGTATACCTCCTAGGATTTTGCTAGTTGAAGAGTTTACCCCCCCCCTCCCCCCTTGACTTTTTCATTAAGGCACATGCATATTAATTTGCATCATCAATAATTTTATTAAGTGATTTATAACATATCACTTAATAAAACATTTACAATTCCAACTTGGATAAAAATAAATAAAAAATAAAATTAAAATTAAAAAAGAAAAGAAAGAAAGGGATTTTTACCCACATTCCACAATTTCAATACATACGTGGTGCTTAATGAAATACAAAAATAAAAGTAAAAACCTTGATTTTTTAAAACCCTAGCACTTAATCATTTTTTACTTCCATCTTTTCGCACTTCTGGAGAGGAGTCGCCGAGGTATGAGGGTGTGAAGGAAAATTCTTTTGTGGATTTCGCTGAAGATCTTTTGTGGAGTTCACTTTGGTTTTCTGGAGATCATTCCGTAGGATTTTTGGAGGTCTTTGTTTGAAAAATTTGATGAATATGGTAAGCTTTTGTTGTTTTGAGCTCCATGGAAATATTTCTTTTCAAACTATTGCTTCACTATTCGAAACCTTTCTACACATTTTTCTTCCAGTCTTCCAGAATTTGAAGCATCATATTGAATACGTTAGGATAAGCCTTCTCAATTTCATCAAACAAGACCACTCTATAGCGACGTCTTCTAACAAATTCAATAAGTTGTCCTCCTTCAGTGTAACCAACATATCTTGGGGTGAACCAATCAATTTTGACATAGTATGCCTCTCCATAAATTTACTCATGTCTATCTAGATCATTGCCTCTTCTGAACCAAAATAGTATGATGCTAGTGCTTTGGAAAGCTCTGACTTCCCAACACCAGTTTGACCCGAGAAAATAAAGCTCACAATTGGCCTATTAGGATTCTTCAAACCAACTCGGGCTCGGCGGATAGCTTTACTGATTTCTTTTACGGCCTCATCTTGCCCTATAACACATTGGTGAAGAGTTCCCTCCATCTTTAAAAGTCTGGCAGACTCGTCTCATGAAACCTTTGAAATAGGAAAACCTGTCCATATAGACACGATTTTTTGGATATCTGCCTCTGTTACTATTGGTTATTTATTTTGTTACTTTCTGAGAACGTCGTTTCACTTGATATTCAATAAGATCGAGTCTTCTTTTTAACACCTATGCTATCTATGTTTTGAATTCCATGAATAACATGGTAATGTCCCTTCAAAGGAAGCAAGGCCATAATGATCACTATCTGTTATCACTGTAGATTCATTTCCCATTAACTGACCCTATCATTTGGTGATGCCCCTTTTGAAGCTACCGTGATACTCTACTCAAAATAGACCACTATTCATGTTTCTATTATTGGATTTAATAAAAATGTCTATATATTTTCTTTGGGCCTTTGAGAACAAATGTCATTGTTACATGCAGTCTCTATATCCTCATTCATAGATGCTCATTGACCTGTTATAAGCATCAGCACATGACAGACCTGAAAACAATGACCTCTCCTTTTTTATCAACATACATACTCTACAATTAAATCTTCTCCGAGAATTCACACTTTATTGGTCTTTTGTAGTCACCATCTTCTCCTTGGTAGAAAATGGATGCTTTGGTAAACTTGAATGTCCACTGTGCCTTTGGATGATCACCAATGTCTACACTCATGAACTTGGGCTACTCTGTTGTTAGATGTTGGTGCAGGAGCACCTTAGGGTGCTAGGAAAGATACTAACTCAATTTTGGCTTGTAGGTGGTTTTAGCCAACCACCAATGAATAAGGACTATGATAAAGTCCCAAGGTGTGTGGATTGATGTGTAAATAGGAATTTTTAGGTTCATGTCTTTGGTTTAATCCAAAAGGTCCTAGTTAGTATGTTTTTGCACTAAGTGTTAGAAGAGTCAAAGTTGGTCAAAATGTGGACCAGACTCTAAAAATGGAAGGTAAGAGTTTATATGAGGTCTAAACATGGTCTTGGACCAAAAATGTCGATTTGCAATCCAACTATGCAAGTTGGGAGTAATGGGAAGACAAAATTGCAAAAGTTGCAAAAGTTGGTCATGACAACTTTGCAACTTTGAAAAGTTGTCATGACAACTTTCCTAAAATGTTGCAAATAGCCTTAAATGGGTCTAAAGCCAGACCTTAGGGTCTAAACACGTGGGGGAGCACTATATAAGACCAAATAAACCCTAATTGAGGGGATGGTTGTCATATTGTACGGATTGGTTTGGAAGAAGCACTAGTTTTGTAACACAGAGACACTTTTTAGCCTTCATCCACACTCAAATGGATTGAATGTTCATATGTTATGCATTGAGGATTTAGTGCTTGTTATGTAGATACTCTTTGTGGACTTGATTTAAAAAGTTTGTTCATTTCCTTAGCATTTTGTAAATTCTTTTGTTTTCACTGGTTCGTTGTCCTGAACAGAGGTAGTTATCTAAATATGGCTCCTTGAATTCCAACGGTTGAATTACTTATGGCCACTTGGAATCAAGAAGGGCACTCTATATACTATGTAAATATGTCTTTAGGGTTTGTTTTATGCAAAGGAGCTAATTTTACCAGCAAGCCCTAGGCGAGTCCATGGTTACCCGGCTAGGAGCTTAAAGTGTTGTAGAGGGATAAAGAATGGTTGGATGGATTGGTTTGTGCCAATCCCAAGTTGGAGAGAGTAGGGGCATGTGACATGGTCATGTGGTTGAAAGGAAAGGGACATGTGAGCCCATTTGATTGCATTTTGAACTCTTTTGTTGCAGAGTGGTCTACATGTCCTAAAAACCCTTGAAAATAAGGGTTTTCTAAAAGTAGAGTGTACGAACACTTGGATGAACCAAGACCTAGAAAATCTTGAAGCCTAGGTTGATCTTGGAATGAACACAAAGTTAGTTTGGAGGCTTGTTAAGGGAAATTAGGAGAAATTCCAAGATTTCAAGTTTTAGGAGGCCTATTTGAGCAAAAGGGCTACAAGGCCTAAAGCATAGGGAATCAAGAATTCGATAGAAAATCCATTGAAGGATTAGTGAAAAGGATCCAAAGCCTATTGGAAATGATGGAAAAAGAGGTCGGACACCTAGTTACCATGCCTAAGAAGGATTGAAAACATAGTTTCTTGGATAGGACCCATGAGTGCATAGAAGACTTGTGAAGAAGTGGAGAGTGTTTGAAGTTAGTTGGAGAGATTCAGTGGAGTAGGGGATTGAAGAAAGAATCCTCTAGTTAGGGTAAAGATTAGTTTACCTAGGAAGGCCAAGAAACAGCCTTATGAAGAGAAAGGAAGCTCTTGAAGTGGAATCTCCCCATCAAAGTGGTATTAGAGCCATTGAAAGGCTTGGAAAGTGGGTTGTGTATGTCAGAGGTGAGTGAGTCAATAGGAGAAACAACCATGGTGACAAATGCAAAGTTAGCAAGAGATTTCACAAAGCAGCAAGAGAAGAATAGACTTCTAGAGGAAGCTATGGAGGCAATGCAGCTAAGACTAGCAGAATTTGTTGAGACTGCAGACAAAGAGAAGGAGCAGTTAGAGGATGATAAAGGTAAGGTAAAAGCACAAAGAGAAGAAGATGTGGAACTAGAACCAGACCACCATTACTTGAGGAACTTTTCCTCAAAACCCTCAAAGCATTGAGTGTTAAATCCATTGAAGGCATCCCTGTGTTCACTAGAACAATGGATGCAGGATTAGTTATGGAATGGATTGAAGGAATGGAGAATCACTTCGAATGTGATGGGATTACATAGGCTCAAAAAGTGAAGATAGCCAAGTCTAGGTTGAGGGGACAAGCCCTAACTTGGTGGAAGTTCCTACAAGAGAGAGAGAGAGAGAGAGAGAGAGAGAGAGGCCTATAGTGAATTGGAAGGCTATGGTGGCTAAGGTCAAGGAAATCTGCCTACCATATGATTATGAAATCTAGCTACACAAGAAGAGACAAAATCTCAGACAGAAGGAGATGGATGTTGCCTCTTATACAAAGGAGTTTCATAAGTTGTGCCTTAGATCCAAGGTACATGAAGAAGAAAGTATCAGAGTGGAAAGATACCTCAATGGGCTTAGATGGAGCATTCAAGAAGAGCTAAGCCTTTTTACCCTGACTACTCTCCATGGTTGTGTACAAATGGCCCTCAAGGTGGAGGAAAGAAACAAGAAGAAAGAATCTAGCTCTAGGGGCAGAGGAAGAGGCAAAGATTTCAGAGGTGGACATAGAGGAGGTTCTAGTGGTAGAGGTAATGAACATAGAAGTCAAGGAGACTCTAAGTTGATTGAACAAGTAAATGAGGCAAGCAATAGAGGTGGCTATGGCATAGGTAGGAGTTACACCATTGGTGGAAGAGGAAGGATTGTGGTTCTAGCAGAAGTTCATATTTTGCTAGCATGAAATGTTACCATTATTGGAAAATAGGACACCCTACTTATATATGTCCAGATAAGGCATCATCCTCACATGGTGAGAAGAAAATAGCATATGTCCAAGAAGAATACAGTCATGTAAAGCAATCAAAGATAACTCTTGATTCAGAGAAGGGTGAGAGTCTCATGCTTAGGAGAGTGTTTCTCAAGCAGCCTGGTAAAGAAGAACACGAGCAGAGGAGAGCCATCTTTAGGGTCAAATGCAAGATCCTTGGCAAGGTGTGTAGAGTCATTATAGACTCTGGATCCATAGATAATCTAATCTTCAAGGAGGTAGTGCAAAAGTTGAATTTAAACAAGATACCCCATGCATATCCCTACAAGGTAACTTGTCTAAACAAAGGGGAAAACATATTGGTTAATGAGCAAGTGTGGGTTGAATTCTCCATAGGAGGGTACCAAGACAAGATACTATGTGATGTATTACGTATGGATGCTTGCCATTTTTTACTAGGAAGACCATGGTAGTATGAAATAGAAGCAGTCCACCATGGAAAGGAGAATAAGTAATCATTAAAGAAGAATTGAGTCACTTATAAGATGCAATCCTTGATAGAGGAGGACACAGTGAAGATTATGGACTCCAATACAATGCTAATGAGTGGGAAATAATTCCTAAGTGATATGAAGAAGGAAGAAGGGATTGGGTATGCCATCATTGTGAAACCAAACAAGGAAGAGACACAAGAACAAGAACCTATGCCTGCAGAAGTCAAACGGTTGTTGGAATAATTCCAAGACATCATTTGTGATGGGACACTAGCCATTCTACCTCCACAAAGAACAATCAGTCATCAGATTGATTTTGTGCCAGGGGCATCATTGCCTAGCAAAGTTGCTTACAAGATGACACTAGAACAAAACAAGGAGATTGCAAGGCAAGTCCAAGAGATTTTGGACCAAGGACTAATCAGAAAGAGCATCATCCCATGTGTTGTTCTAGTGGTTTTGGCACCTAAAAAGGGAGGTAAGTGGAGGATGTGTACTGATTCTAGGGCAATAAATAGGATAACAATTAGGTATAGATTTCCTATTCCTAGAATAGAAGACTTGATGGATGTTCTTGGGGGTGCTAAGTACTTCTCAAAAATAAACCTTAAGAGCGTATATAATCAAATTAGGATGAAAGAGGGGGATGAGTGGAAGTCTGCCTTTAAAATAATAGAGGGACTCTATGAGTGGTTAGTAATGTCATTTGGGCTTACAAATGTACCTAGTACATTTATGAGAGTAATGAACGAAGTCCTAAAAGATTATATAGGCATGTTTGTAGTAGTATACTTAGATGATATCCTCATCTTTAGTAAGACAAAAGAGGAGCACATAAAACACCTAGAAATTGTGTTGAAGAAGCTCCAAGAGGAGAAGTTGACCATTAACCTTGAAAAGAGTGAGTTCAAGAAACAAGAACTTGTTTACCTAGGTTTTGTAGTTTCTCAAGGTGCCCTAAAAAGGACAAACGCAAAGTAGAAGCAATCCTAAGTTGGCCTACTCCAAAAACAGGGATAGAAGTGAGAAGCTTCCATGGTTTGGCCCAGTTTTATAGGAATTTTGTGAGAAGGTTTAGTTAGATTTGTTCACCTATCCTAGATACCATAAAAGGTGGAGTTAATACCATATTAATATGGACCAAGGAAGCCAATGAAGGATTTGAGAAGTTGAAGAAGGAGATAGCTACACAACCCATCCTTATGCTTCCTAGTTTTGACAGATTACTTGTTGTGGAGTGTGATGCAAGAAATATAGCTGTGGGGGTAGTGCTGAGTCAAGAAGGGAGGCCAGTAGCCTTCTTTAGTGAAAGGTTAAATGAATCTAAGTCAAGATATATATCTTATGATTTGGAGCTTTGTGCATTGGTCCAAGCTCTCAAAAAGTGGAGTCATTACCTATTGCCAAAGGAGTTTGTTGTATACATAGATAACCAAGCCCTAAGCTATATAAATACTTAAGAAAAGCTCAGTCTTAGGCACATCAAATGGATGGAATTTCTGCAATCATACACATTCACCATCAAACACAAGACGGGGTTAAACAATAAAGTTGTAGATGCACTTAGTAGGAGATTTCTCACTATCCAAGAAATCTAATTTCAGAGCATAGGAGTTGAAGGATTCAAGGATTTATATGCAGTGGATGCAAATTTCTCAGAGATTCACAAGGTATGCATTGATTTTGATAATCACTTTCATAGTAAATATGTTGAATACACCCTGCAAAATGGTTTTTTATTTAAAGGGAAACAAATGTGTGTTACAAGGGTCCATCCATGAGGGAAGATCTCATTAAAGAGAAGCATACTGACAGCCTAAGTGGACACTTTGGGTTGAATAAAACCTTAGATCTAGTGGAAAGATTCTATCATTGGCCTAAAATGTAAAAAGATGTAAGGAGATATGTGAAACAGTGTGTGATTTGCCAAAAAGCTAAGGGTACCTCTTCAAATGCTGGACTTTATCAGCCACCACCCAAACCTAATAGGCCTTGGGAGTGCATAAGCATGAACTTTATAGTGGGATTGCCTAGAACAAAGACTGGTTTGGATAGTGTATATGTTGTGGTGGACCGGTTTAGCAAGATGGGTCACTTTATCCCTTGTAAAACAACCCATGATGCTAGTTACATTGCTCAACTCTTCTTTAGAGAAGTGGTAAGGATCCATGGCCTACTAATCATCAATATCTTAGATAGGGATATGAAGTTTATGGGGTACTTTTGGAAAACACTCTGGAAGAGGTTGGGAACCAATTTGGCACATAGTTCTGCATATCATCCTCAAACGGATGGTCAAATAGAGGTAATCAATAGGGTGCTTGGGAGCTTGTTAAGATGAATGACCAAGGAGTATGGTCAAGGATGGGATCAAGTCATCCCACAGGCTGAATTTTCCTATAATGACAGTACAAATAGATCCACAAGTAAGAGTCCATTTAAAATTGTGTATGGAATGCATCCAAGGGGAATTTGTGAGCTCGGAGAGTTAAAGGGCCATGAAGGAGTTAGTGGACATGCAGATGACTTTGCACAATCTGTGAGAGAGGTGCATGAGCAGTTGAAGAAGACTTTAATGGAGGCAAACTAAAAGCTAAAAGCTAAGGTGGATGAAGGGAGGAGAGACTTACAGTTTGAAGTAGGAGACTTAGTGATGGTGTACCTTAACAAATCCAGACTACAAAAGGGCATTCCTAGCAAGCTTCAGATGAGGAGACTTTGCCCATGTAAGGTATTGGCTAAGTATGGCCTTAATGTCTACAAGTTAGATCTACCCAAGGAGCTATCAATCTCTCCTATCTTCAATGTGAAGGATTTAACTAAATACAAAGGTCCATATGTAGATGAGAAGGAGTACAATACAAACATGGAAAAGGATGTGGAAGAGCTCAATGTACCTGTCCAGACTAAGACTCAAGCTAAAAGGGTCCTAGATTCTAGATTGAAGAAGACTAGACACAAAATCGACATGGTGCAACTAGTCAAATGGGAGCATCAACCAGAATCAGAGGCTACTTGGATAGAAAAGGGTGGTTTAAAGAAGCATGGAATCAACCTAGAGCTCATCACACCCTAGGTAACTTAACTTTGTTTTTGCAGGGGGAGAATGGTGCAGGAGCACCTTAGGGTCCTAGGAAAGATCCTAACTCAATTTTGGCTTGTAGGTGGTTCTAGTCAACCACAAATGATTAAGGACTATGATAAAGTCCCAAGGTGTGTGGAGTGATGTGTAAATAGGATTTTTAGGTTCATGTCTTTGGTTTAATCCAAAAGGTCCTAGTTAGTATGTTTATGCACTAAGTGTTAGGAAAGTCAAAGTTGGTCAAAATGTGGACCAGAATCCAAAAATGGAAGGTAAGAGGTTATATGAGGTCTAGACATGGTCTTGGACCAAAAATGTTGATTTGCAATCCAACTATGCAAGTTGGGAGTAATGAGAAGGAAAAATTGCAAAAATTGCAAAAGTTGCTCATGACAACTTTGCAACTTTGAAAAGTTGTCATGACAACTTTCCTAAAAAGTTGCAAATAGCCTTAAATGGGTCTAAATCCCGACCTTAGTGTCTGAGCACGTGGGGGAGCACTATATAAGACTAAATAAACCCTAATCGAGGATTTGGTTGTCAAATTGTATGGACTAATTTGGAAGAAGCACTGGTTTTGTAACATAGAGACCCTTTTTAGCATTCATCAACACTCAAATGGATTGAATGGTCATCTATTATGCATTGAGGATTTAGTGCTTGTTATGTAGATATTCTTTGTGGACTTGATTTTAAAATTTCTTCATTTCCTTAGCATTTTGTAAATTCTTTTGTTTTCACTGGTTCGCTGTTGTGAACTGAGAGAGTTATGTAAATATGGCTCCTTCTTGAATTCCAATGATTGAATTCCTTATGGATACTTGGAATCAAGAAGGGCACTCTGTATAATATGTAAATATGTCTTTAGGGTTTTTTTTATGCAAAGGAGCTAATTTTACAAGCAAGCCCTGGGCAAGTCCATGGTTACCCGGCTAGGAGCTTGCAGTGTTGTAGAGGGATAAAGAATGGTTAGATGGATTGGTTTGTGTCAATCCTTAGTTGGAGAGTGTAGGGGAATGTGACATGGTCATGTGGTTGAAAGGAAAGGGGCATGTGAGCCCATTTGATTGCATTTTGAACTCTTTTTTTGCAGACTAGTCTACATGCCCTAAAAACCCTTGAAAATAGGGGTTTGCTGAAAGTAGAGTGTACGGACACTTGGAGGAACCAAGACCTAGAAAATCTTGAAGCCTAGGTTGATCTTAGAATGAATCCAAAGTTATGTTGGAGGCTTGTTAAGAGAAATTAGGATAAATTCCAAGATTTCAAGTTTTAGGAGGTCTAATTGAGAAAAAGGGCTACAAGGCCTAAAACATAGGGAATCAAGAACTCGATTGAAAATCACTTGAAGGATTAGTGAAAAGGATCCAAAAGACTATTGGAAATGATGGAAGAAGAGGTCGAACACCTAGTTACTACACCTAAGAAGGATTGAAAACATATTTTCTTGGATAGGACCCATGAGTGCATAGAAGAGTTGTGAAGAAGTGGATTGTGTTCGAAGTTGGTTGGAGAGATTCAGTGCAGTAGGGGATTGAAGAAAGAATCCTCTGGTTAGGGTAAAGATAAGTTTCCCTAGGAAGGCTAAGAAAGAGTCTTAGGAAGAGAAAGGAATCTCTTGAAGCGAAATCTCCCCATCAAAGTGGTATCAGAGCCATTAAAAGGCTTGGGAAGTGTGTTGTGTATGTCAGAGGTGAGTGAGTCGATAGGAGAAAGCACCATGGTGACAAATGCAGAGTTAGAAAGAGATTTGACAGAGCAGCAAGAGAAGAATAGACTTCTAGAGGAAGCTATGGAGGAAATGAACCTAAGACTAGCAGAATTTGTAGAAACTACGGACAAAGTGAAGGAGCAATTAAAGGATGATAAAGGTAAGGGAAAAGCACAAAGAGAAGAAGATGTGGAACCATAACTAGACCCGCCATTACCTGAGGAACCTTTCCTCAAATCCCTCGAAGCATTGAGTGGTAAAGCCCTTGAAGGAATCCCTATGTTCACTGGAAGAATGGATACATAATTAGTTATGAAATGGATTGAAGGAATGGAGAATCACTTCGAATGTGATGGGATTACAGAGGCTCAAGAAGTGAGATATCCAAGTCTAGGTTGAGGGGACAAGCCCTAACTTGGTGGAAGATCCTACAAGAAGAGAGAGAGAGAGAGAGAGAGAGAGAGAGAGAGAGAGAGAGAGAGAGAGAGAGAGAGAGAGAGAGAGAGAGAGAGAGAGAGAGAGAGAGAAGCCTATAGTGAATTGGAAGGCTATAGTGGATAAGGTCAAGGAAAGATAGCTACCAGATGATTATGAAATCATGCTACACAAGAAGAGACAAAATATGAGACAAAAGGAGATGGATGTTTCCTCTTGTACAGAGGAGTTTCAGAAGTTGTGCCTTAGATCCAAGGTACATGAAGAATAAATTATCAGAGTGGCAAGATACCTCAATGGGCTTAGATGGAGCATTCAAGAAGAGCTAAGCCTTTTTACCTTGACTATTGTCCATGGTTGTGTACAAATGGCCCTCAAGGTGGAGGAACGAAACAAGAAGCAATAATCTAGCTCTAGGGGCAGAGGAAGAGGAAGAGATTTAAGAGGTGGACATAGAGGAGGTTCTATTAGTAGAGGTAGTGAACATAGAATTAAAGGAGACTCTAAGTTTATTGAACAAGTAAATGATCCAAGCAATACAAGTGGCTATGGAAGAGGTAGGAGTTACAAAAGTGGTGGAAGAGGAAGGACTAGTGGCTCTAGCAGAAGTTCATATTTTGCTAGCATGAAATGTTACCATTGTGGGAAAATAGGACACCTTGCTTCTATATGTCCAAATAAGGCATCATCCTTACATGGTGAGAATAAAATAGCATATGTGCAAGAAGAAGACAGTCATGTAAAGCAATCAGAGATAACTCTTGATTCAAAGAAGGGTGAGAGTCTCATGCTTAGGAGAGTGTTGCTCAAGGAGCCTGGTAAAGAAGAACACAAGAAGAGGAGAGACCTCTTTAGGGTCAAATGAAAGATCCTTAGCAAGGTGTGTAGAGTCATCATATACTCTGGATTGAAAGATAATGTAATCTCAGAGGAGGTAGTGCAGAAGTGTAAGTTAAACATGATACCTCGTGCATATCCCTACAAGGTAACTTGTCTAAATAAAGGGAAAAACATATTGGTTAATGAGAAAGTGTGGGTTGAATTCACCATATGAGGGTACCAAGACAAGATACTATGTGATGTCTTACCTATGGATGCTTTCCATCTGTTACTAGGAAGACCATGGCAGTATGACAAAGAAGCAGTCCACCATGGCAAGGAGAATAAGTACTCTTTCAAGAAGAATGGAGTCACTTATAAGATACAATCCTTGATAGAGGAGGAAACAATGAAGAGTAGGGACTCCAATAAAATCCTAATGAGTGGGAAATAATTCCTAAGTGATATGAAGAAGGAAGAAGGGATTGGGTATGCCATCATTGTGAAACCAAACGAGGAAGAGACACAAGAACAAGAACCTATGCCTGCAGAAGTCAAACGATTGTTGGAACAATTCAAGGACATCATTTGTGATGGGACACCAGCCACTATACCTCCACAAAGAGCAATAAGTCATCATATTGATTTTGTGCCAAGGGCATCATTGCCTAGCAAAGCTGCTTACAAGATGACACTGGAACAAAACAAGGAGATTGCAACGCAAGTACAAGAGATTTTGGACCAAGGACTAATCAGAAAGAGCATAATCCCATGTGTTGTTCTAGTGGTATTGGCACCTAAAAAGGGAGGTACGTGGAGGATGTGTACTGATTCTAGGGAAATAAATAGAATAACAATTAGGTATAGATTTCCTATTCCTAGAATAGAAGACTTGATGGATGGTCTTAGGGGTGCTAAGTAATTCTAAAAAATAGACCTTGAGAGTGGATATTATAAAATTAGGATGAAAGAGAAGGATGAGTGGAAGTATGCCTTTAAAACCATAGAGGGGCTCTATGAGTGGTTAGTATTGTCGTTTGGGCTTACAAATGCACCTAGTACATTTATGAGAGTAATGAACAAAGTCCTAAAAGATTATATAGGTGTGTTTGTAGTAGTATACTTAGATGATATCCTCATCTTTAGAAGGACAAAAGAGGAGCACATGAAACACCTAGAAATTGTGTTGAAGAAGCTCCAAGATGACAAGTTGACCATTAACCTTGAAAAGAGTGAGTTCATGAAACAAGAACTTGTTTACCTAGGATTTGTAGTTTCTCAAGGTGACCCAAAAATGGACAAAAGAAAAGTATAAGCAATCCTAAGTTGTCCTACTCCAAAAACAGGGACAAAAGTGAGAAGCTTCCATAGTTTGGCCCAGTTTTATAGGAAGTTTGTGAGAAGGTTTAGTGAGATTTGTTCACCTGTCCTAGATACCATAAAAGGTGGAGTTAAGACGAAATTAATATGGACCAAGGAAGCCAATGAAGGATTTGAGAAGTGGAAGAAGGAGATAGCTACACAACCCATCCTTGTGCTTCCTAATTTTGACAGATTATTTTTTGTGGAGTGTGATGCAAGAAATATAGTTGTGGGGCAGTGTTGAGTCAAGAAGGGAGGCCAACAACCTTCTTTAGTGAAAGGTTAAATGAAGTTGTCAAGCTATTCATCTTATGATTTGGAGCTTTATGAATTGTTCCAAGCTCTCAAAAAGTGGAGTCATTACATATTTCCAAAGGAGTTTTTTTGTATACACAGATAACCAAGCCCTAAGCTATATAAACACTCAAGAAAAGCTCAGTCTTAGGCACATCAAATGGATGGAATTTTTGCAATCATGCACATTCACCATCAAACACAAGAAGGGGTTAAATAATAAAGTTGTAGATGTGCTTAGTAGGAGATTTCTCACTGTCAAAGAAATCCAATTTTAGAGCATGGGAGTCGAAGGATTTAAGGACTTATATGAAGGGATGCAAATTTCTCAAAGATTCACAAGGTATGCATTAATTTTTTATAATCACTTTTATAGTAAATATGTTGAATACACCCTACAGAATGGTTTGTTATTTAAAGGGAAACAATTGTGTCTTCCAAGGGGATCCATGAGGGAAAATATCATTCAAGAGAAGCATAATGGAAGCCTAAGTGGACACTTTGGGTTGAACAAGACCTTAAATCTAGTGGAAATATTATATCATTGGCCTAAAATGCAAAAGGATGTAAAGAGATATGTGGAACAGTGTGTGATTTGCCAAAAAGCTAAGGGTACCTCTTCAAATGCAGGACTTTATTAGCCACTACCCACACCTAATAGGCCTTGGGAGTGAATAAGAATGGACTTTATAGTGGGATTGCCTAGAACCAAGACTAGTTTGGATAGTGTATATGTTGTGGTGGACCGGTTTAGAAAGATGAGTCACTTTATCCCTTGTAAAATAACCCATGATGCTAGTTACATTTATCAACTCTTCTTTAGAGAAGTGGTAAGGATCCATGGCCTACCAATCATCATTGTCTAAGATAGGGATGTGAAGTTTATGGGGCACTTTTGGAAAACACTCTGGAAGAGGTTGGGAACCAGTTTGGCACATAGTTTTGCATATCATTCTCAAACGGATGGTCAAATAGAGGTAATAAATAGGGTTCTTGGGAGCTTGTTAAGATGTATGACCAAGGAGTATGGTCAAGGATGGGATCAAGTCATCCCACAGGCTAAATTTTCCTATAATGATAGTACAAACAGATCCACGGGTAAGAATCCATTTGAAATAGTGTATGGAATGCATCCAAGGGTAATTTGTGAGCTCAGAGAGTTAAAGGGTCATGAAGGAGTTAGTGGTCATGCAAATTACTTTGCACAATCTATGAGAGAGGTGCATGAGCAGGTGAAGAAAACTCTAATGGAGGAAAACCAAAAGCTAAAAGCTAAGGTGGATGAAGGGAGGAGAGACTTACAGTTTGAAGTAGGGAATTAGTGAAGGTGTACCTTAACAAAGCCAGACTACAAAAGGGAATTCATATCAAGCTTCAGATGAGGAGAGTTGGCCCATGTAAGGTATTGGCTAACTATGGCCTTAATTCCTACAAGTTAGATCTACCCAAGGAGCTATCAATCTCTCCTATCTTCAATGTGAAGGATTTAACTAAATACAAAGGTCCATATGTAGATGAGTAGGAGTATAGTACATACATTGCAAAGGATGTGGAAGAACTTAATGTACCTATCTAGACTAAGATTCAAGTTGAAAGGGTCCTAGATTCTAGAGTGAAGAAGAAGACTAGACACAAGATCTACATGGAGCATCTAGTCAAATGCGAGAATCAACCAAAATCAGAGGCTACTTGGATAGCAGAGGGTGATTTCAAGAAGCATGGCATCAACTTAGAGCTCATCACACCCTAGGTAACTTAACTTTATTTTTGCAAGGGGAGAATGGTGCAGGAGCACCTTAGGGTCCTAGGAAAGATCCTAACTCAATTTTGGCTTGTAGGTGGTTCTAGCCAACCATCAATGAATAAGGACTATGATAAAGCCCCAAGGTGTCTGGAGTGATGTATAAATAGGAATTTTTAGGTTCATGTCTTTGGTTTAATCCAAAATGGCCTAGTTAGTATGTTTTTGCACTAAGTGTTAGGAGAGTCAAAGTTGGTCAAAATGTGGACCAGAGTCCAAAAATGGAAGATAAGAGGTTATATGAGATATAGACATGGTCTTGGTAGCAAAAATGGAAGATAAGAGGTTATATGAGATATAGACATGGTCTTGGACCAAAAATGTTGATTTTCAATCCAACTATGCAAGTGGGGAGTAATGGGAAGACAAAATTGCAAAAATTGCAAAAGTTTCTCATGACAACTTTGCAACTTTGAAAAGTTGTCATGACAACTTTTATACAAAGTTGAAAATAGACTTATATGGTTCTAAAGACCGACCTTAGGTTTTGAGCACATGGGGGAGCACTATATAAGACTAAATAAACCCTAATTGAGGGGTTGGTTGTTAGATTGTATGAACTGATTTGGAAGAAACACTGGTTTCATAACATAGAGACACTTTTTAGCCTTCATCCACACTCAAATGGATTGAATGGTCATATGTTATGCATTGAGGATTTAGTGCTTGTTATGTAGATACTCTTTGTGGAATTTATTTTTAAAAAAATTTCATTTCCTTAGCATTTTGTAAATTCTTTTGTTTTCACTGGTTCGTTGTCCTGAACAGAGGTAGTTATGTAAATATGGCTCCTTCTTGAATTCCAGCTGTTGAATTTTGTATGGCCACTTGGAATCAAGAAGGGAACTTTTTATACTATGTAAATATGTCTTTAGGTTTTTTTTAATGCAGGGGAGATAATTTTACTAGCAAGCGCTAGGCGAGTCCATGGTTACCCGGCTAGGAGCTTGCAGTGTTGCAGAGGGATAAAGAATGGTTAGATAGATTGGTTTGTGCCAATTCTGAGTTGGAGAGTGTAGGGGCATGTGACATGTTTATGTGGTTGAAAGGAAAGGGATAGATGAGCCCATTTGATTTCATTTTGAACTCTTTTGTTGCAGACTGGTCTACATGCCCTAAAAACCCTTAAAAATAGGGGTTTGCTGAAAGTAGAGTGTATGGACACTTGGAGAAACCAAGACCTAGAAAATATTGAAGCCTAGGTTGATCTTAGAATGAATCCAAAGTTATGTTGGAGGCTTGTTAAGGGAAATTAGGATAAATTCCAAGATTTCAAGTTTTAGGAGGCCTAATTGAGCAAAAGGGCTTCAAGGCCTAAAACATAGGGAATCAAGAACTCGATTGAAAAGCCCTTGAAGGATTAGTGAAAAAGATCCAAAAGCCTATTGGAAATTATGGAAAAAGAGGTTGGAAACCTAGTTACCATGCCTAAGAAGGATTGAAAACATAGTTGCTTGGATAGTACCCATGAGTGCATAGAAGAGTTGTGAAGAAGTGGAGAGTGTTTGAAGTTGGTTGGAGAGATTCAGTGGAGTAGGGGATTGAAGAAAGAATCCTATGGCTAGGGTAAAGATAAGTGGTCATAGGAAGGCTAAGAAAGGGCCTTAGGAAGAGCCAGGCAAATCTTGAAGTGGAATATCCCCATCATATTTTCAATTGTCTGATCTCAATAACTCTTTTTAATTATTGATCTACATGTTGATCTCCTCTTATTGGGATAATGCTTTGTTTTATTTCAATGATGACCGTAGATAGCATTGTTTAATTATCACACACTGGTACAAGATGCTATGTTGTCCTTATGCTCATGTTATCAGTCCTTCAGCATTTGTTAGATCTTCTTATATCATTTTATTAAATGAATGTTTAGCTTGTTACTTATGATCCTTCATGACCTTCAGATTTATTGGTGATCACCTCATATTTAGATTATTGTTGTATCATTGGAGGACCTTAAAATGAATTTTCACCGCTTTGTGTTGTTTAGTGTTAATGTTTGATATATATCTATGACGGTCCATATAGAAACATTACTTCTTGTTAAATCCTCTTAAAGATTACTGCTTTTCAACAAGAAACTATTACATGTCTTTCCTAGTTGTTTTTTTTTAGTCTATTGTTGTCTTTTTTGTTGGATTTTGGCTACCTTTTTCTCTTTTTATCTTATGGGTAGCTTTTTATTTTGGGCTTGCTGGGCCTGTTATCTTTGTTTGGTGCATACTGATTTACTCTAGTGCTCTCTTTTTTTTAAAGGGTTTTAGGTCCCTTCAAAACCTATTTTTACCATAGTAAATAAACTATTACATGATGTTTTCTTAAGGTAGATATCAATGTATATAGTCTTATCTGAGCATTGCTATTCGAAATTGATATGATCTTTGTTCTCCCATGTTACTAACACAATTATTTATAACCTTGATGGATTATGTTACTTGGGATGACTAGAAGCTCATGGGAAATTTTCTCTAACATGGGAAGCATACCTGTGACCTTCATAATACTATTTTCTCTATCACACCTCCTGTAGCATGAAATTTTGATATGTCAATATTATAATATCATGCTTCTTAGTTGTGACTATTACTTTGTACTACTCATTATACTTTAAGATGTTCTGATTTGTACTACCACCCATGTATTATGAAGGTCACAGGTATGCTTTTGGTGGAAATTTTCTCTAGAATTCTAACCTTGTTTTTTGGTTTGGTCGGTTCACCGCCAAACCCATTGCTTTTTACTTCCTTGTTATCTTAGTTTAATATATTCATTAATCCTTAAGGGTTTCAAAATGCCTATTATTTAGTATTATTGAACTTCATAATATATATATTTGTCCTTCATTATTCTAATCATTGTTAATGATGTTTAAAAAGGCATGCATAGTAATGGTTGAGTTTTTTTCATTAGCCTTTTCTTATTTTATCACTTCAAATCCACTTTTTATTAATAACTTCAAATCTTATTACATTTCTATGCATGTTGCTCTAATATCAAAATGCAACTTTGCTTTTTGTTCTAAATCCTTTCTCTTGTATCTTCTCTCCTTTCCTCATTCATGCCTCTGATTCTTCCATCTCCACTACTCTGAAGTTGTCCCCTTCGGATGTATTTCCACTTGGGTCTGGTATTGGTGCCCCAGTGGAATACTGTATTATCAGTAATATAGCATCAAACACGACCAACACTTTTTCCATTATCTCTGATGTGAGCATGCAAGCTATGTGAGTTAGTTCATATCGCAGGTAACCTCGATCTCTGTTCGCTAAACTGATCTTCAATATGTCGAGTAACCGAACCATCACCATGTTGGTTTCTAATTCATGGCTTGGGATTATCCCTCCCACCCACGCCCTTGACCGATGCAAGTCATACTTGCTGATAGCTCTGTCTAATATTGGTGGAGTCACGTATTCTTGCTTCACGCACCTTTGCGCTATAGCCATTATTGTCTCATATTCTGGTACAAGGTCATATATATTTGACAAAAATACTCCCACAACTTGGGAGTGGTATATAATTCTAGGTGCTCGGAGGATAAGCACACCATCTCCGATCACTCTTCGTATTGCAGCCTCCACCTCTCGCGGCGTTTCCTCAAATGGAACTCTAAAAAAATGCCGTAAATATGCTCCAGATATGGGAACTTCCCACATTGTCATTGGCACTTTGATCTGCAGGTTTCGTGGTCGGTAATCCATCCCTTCGCTCCCCTGGCTACCTGCATTAATATTAAGATTAAATATATCAGGTTTGAACTTTTAAATATCAGTAAGAACAACTGTTATTGAAAGTATAATCTTAATCAGCGCATTTTATATTTTATGCAGCATTCAAAAACTTCAAAAAACTTTAAATTTTACAAGAAATTCTCTTCTATTGCTGCTGCCAAGAACATTGGGATCATTCTAGAAGATTTAACACCCGAAGATGAGGTTGTAGTTGTTATCTCTTACATGCATTTATGTTATTTTATGTTATGAACATTTTGGTTGCTGAGATATACATGTAACCTGCTCTATTCACATTTTTTTTCCCAATTGATGAATTTCAGGACTGATATTTGTATCTCAAAAAAAAATAATGATTACTGTGCAAGTTGTTGGATGACATAGCTTATTTGGAGAACGTATTTGTTCCTTTGTTATGATCACTTCTATTACATTTACAATTCATATTCTCTGTTTAAAGTTTAAACCATTAAACCATCAATCAGAAATCCGTGCTTCAACAACATACAAATCAGAAACTTCATTAAAGATTTCAGTTTGCATAGGAAACTTGGCTGGACATCAGAGCAATACTGGAATAAATTGAAGTGGTTTAAACAGCATTCTATCATGTTTGTATAGGAATGTTTGAAGATTTTTTACCTCCCTTTCTCCCCTTCGCAGCTTTGTGGTCTTCTCTCTGCAAAACTTCTTATCGCGCAGCCTACTGCTCAAGCCACTTTTGTTTATAAAGAAGCAGCCTGCAGATGAAATTGGTTGCCAACATCTAGTGAATATGGACGACTTCATCCATGATTAAGTGACTTGTAATAAGAAGGTGGTGCTTAGTGACTTCAAGATATGCAAACAAACAAATATGTTGGCTGATTAGTTTGGTATTAGAAACTATAACTCACCATAATAAAGGTGTGATAAATTCTATGCAAGTTAACTCACTTAAAGTTAGTTGTCACCAAGCTAATCATTGTTAAAGGCTGAACATCCCAAGAAAATGACCTTTCAAGAGGTGTAATTTATGTGATTTTCTTAAGACAAATTTTATTAGTTGCAATGCAAGGTGGTGTGAATTCATTATGTCCAAATATTTGTGTCTACTAAAAGGTTTGAGTAGTGGAACAAAGAAGTAATTATATTTTGAAGAAGTGTGACTCTTCATTTGTGATGAGGTATGTCCTATTAATGAGAAGATACATAGATAATTGAATGAGGAAATGGGTATGTTTGAAGAATTTATTTTATTATTTCTTTAATCAAAAGGGCTTAGTCAAGTAGCTGAAGTCTATAATATGGAAGCGTATATTTCAAATATATAAATCAGAGAAAGCTTCATAATAGAATTGCATAATTATCGGGATTTTAATTAAGTAAAGCACTCAAGTTTCAAGGCCAATAATAGGCAGACTTATACAAAGTTATTGCATAGTTTTAGAGTAATAAATTAGCAATAGAGAAAATTCACATAGGTAGGTGGATCTATATCCAAGTTTATGCACGATTTTAGAGGACAAAATTTAGGACCAACAATTAGATCTTGATACAAATCAAGATCTTCTTGTGCATGCAAATAAAACTCTATATTAGAAATTCAAGAAAGTTGCAATCATCCCTAGTTATCTAATAATTTATTATTCATTTTGATTGTTCAATTGTTAAATATATTGTAATTTAGTGGATATATTTTGGTGGATATGTTCCTAAAAGGGGACATCACATAAGTTTTAGCAAAACTTGAATGTAATTATGATTGCTCTCTTGGACTATCTCTAAATTCCAGTCCTATCAAAGAGATGAGCTTGATTGTATGCTTATGCTAGATCCTACCTAGACCAAAGAGTAGTTAGAAGTCATTTTTTTTACTATAGACACCTAAAAATGATCAGTTGTTTGTACGCAACAATTTTACTAACATTCCTCTTAAATTATTAAATAATCTTTATTATTTAACTAATTTGCATCTTTCTACCATATTATAAATTCAAATTCACAATTTCTCCCTAATTCCCTAATTAATTAATTTTAATTAATTATTAAGCGTCTAATTAATAGTCATCAATATTTCTTTTATAAAGTATTTAAATAATGTCATATGTCTGCTTTTTAATTAAATAATTGCATTATTTAACTAAATATCCCCTCTTTGTTAATTATTACATTTATGTAATAATTACATTTAATTAATCATATTCCCATTCATAATTAAATAAATGCTAATTTATTTAAGTTTACTGATTATTCCTCTCATAAATAAATAAATGAATTTATTTATTTATATTCCCCCATGTGCAAATAAAAGAATTTTATATCTATTTAATTGTATTTATTCTTCCACTTCTAACTAATACTAAGTTTCACTTTACTAATCAATCACACTTTCGAACTTCTCAATCACCTTTTTCTGACTAATCAATCTACCCACTTATCAATTCAATCTATTCAGTCTATCTAATCAGTTATTTGATCCATCTATTATGTTTTCAAACCAATCTATCCAGCCATCTTCTCAATCTATTCTATTAACAAATCAATCAATCTTGTTGACATGACAATCAAGTGATTCAGCTCTTCAATCAATCTGAGTTCACTCTTCAATCACTAACAATCAATCCCATCAATCATGGAATCTTGATTGAAACTCCAAAATTCTTATAAATAGAGAGCTAATTCTCATATTTTATAACCATGTGAACCATGTTACCGATTTTCACTACTAAGCTCAATCAGGTAGAGCTTTTATGTTTTAAAATGAATAAGGTACATTTTAGTTATGTTGAATCATATTCATATGCATAAAGAAAAGAACAAAATATTATAATGTTACATTGCATTATGTAGATGCATATGACATAGGAGAGAGTGCAAACAATTTGAGAAAATGTAAGCTTCATTAACAATGCAAATGAATAATGTCTCACACAAGTCGTGAGACTAACCATTATAATGAACATGAAGAAAATATTATACATTCATAGGTTCTATGAAAAGGAAATGCATAGGTAGTGAAAGGTGACTCATCATTTCCTAGATGACAAGTCCAGTTTGAGTTGTCCTGCAACATTTTCAGTCCTCTTGCTTTCTTTGTATCCAGCTATTGCTTCCTTGTTGTTCCATATGCCTGCATTTGAGAGATAAGATGTTGTTAGACCAATAATCTAGAAATGAAGAGTCATCATACACTACGTGTACACACATATGCAAACATATAATCTTTACCTCACATACATGATAACAGCTAGCTTGTCACGAATGTCCAAGAAAACAAGAGTTATCGTTATAGATTCATATGCTCATTTTATCTAACAAGGTCTTTCATGTACAGATACAAGATTCTTTTCATGCACAACATGTGGGATCAAATGGGCTCCCATAAGGGTTGAGCCCAGTGTGTGTTAGAAATTAATCTTTACTTGCATTATGTAAGTAGGAGATTTCTATGGAATCCCTACACCTGTGTTGTCCTCTTGTGAGGATAATTCATTTTATGTATCTTTTATTATCCCTTGGTTGTATTATTTAATTGGGATAAACCAAGGTATCCCTTAGATTCCTCCTTAAGAGAAAATAACACAAGTGGCACA
>MU228010.1:1217417-1230863 GCA_018584345.1 Thuja plicata | reverse complement strand
TGTAATGTCAGATTTATGCAAATTTGGGTTTTCTGCATTTGAAACTCAGTCAATTAAAGTCAATTAGGAGAAGAATTTGCCTAATACAATAGGACTTCGAAGATAAGAAAATGTACCAAAATTGATTGATTATTAGGTGCCAATTTTGGGGTGTTACAATTACAAGTCACTCAATCATGGATGAAGTTGGCCATATTTTCTCAACATCATGATGTTGATGTTAATGTTTTGGCCTTTACGACAAAGATCAACGCATTGGACAAAGTGGCAATAATAATAATTAATATATTAGATATATTTAATTATGATAAAATCGGTTGGATAATAATAATAAATATAAAAATTATATTTATTATTAAAGATTGATTTTAATAATTAAATATGAAGGAAATAATATAAAATAATACATTATTATTAAGGACCAAGTCGGCCAGTCCTTGTGGAAAAGAGTTATGACTCTTGGAGAGTCATCATTATGTATAAATAAAGAAAGTAGATCTGCTCAAGGAACTCACCGAAAACATAATGTGATAAGTACTTGAGCATAATTACAATTGCATATTCTTAATCATTTTCATCCTCTACGTGAGCAATTTATTTCAGATCACTTAGAAGAGAAATTCAAGGTTCAAATTGGAAGAAGAAGAGTAGATCCATAGAGAGAACTAGAGCAGCTATTGAAGTGCGAACTATACCAATCTAGAGCAGACCTTGATAGTGAACTAAAGAGCATATTACAGGCTACTAAGAGCAGAAAAACTAGGGCAGAATTCAAGTACAATTTATGCAGCCCTAAAGGTCGAATTAGGGAAGAATTAGAGCACCCTAAAAGGGCGAATTAAGGCAGATCAAGAAGGCCAAACTAGGGCAAATTGGAACATCCCTAGAAGAGCGAATTGAAGAATACAAAATGCAGATTTCAAGCTAACAAAAGGATAAATTCAGACCTTCAAATCCGGGTATTATCTTTCTTTACTTGAGAATATTTATTATACCATCTGTCTTAGTAATTGAAAGACCTTTATAGATTGTATATTCCTTGCTATAATCTGAAAACATTAACATGGTATCAAAGCCTAGGTAGGGTAAAAGATCCATTTTTCAAATTTAAGAATTCAGTCTAACTCTTTCAAAACTAAGAAATACTATGGCAACTGGGGTTTGGCTCAAATTGTAATTTGACTTTGCATCTTATTACATTTTATGAGGGATTTGATTTGCATCAAGATCTAGGATTCTACGCCTAATATTGAGTGGCTCCTATGTTGTGAAACCATCTCATAATTGGCTGGAAAGATATGGGTAAAATTGTGTCAATACATTCTTGCATGTTTTGAAACTATACAATTGACCTTCTTAGGGTAAATTACAAAATATTTGGAAACATACATTGAGAAGGAGTCTAACCTTGTGGACATTATAAGGTAAACCTAAGCTTTAGATAGGATCATAACCTGGTATGACTTTAAACATTCGTGAATAATATAAATCATGGGCATACTAATAATTTATCCCTGTGTGGTCCTGTAGAAGGAAACTCACCTTAGTGCTTGACTTAAGAGGGAGTTTAATCATGGGCTCACTTAAACCTGGTTTTGCAGTATAAACTCCTTTCTTTACTTTTTGCATTCTAATTGTATGAATGTGCGTGATCATTCCTATTGACATGGTTGTTTGACATAGCTAGTTAATTGTTATTAGCTGATTATGAATGTGTAGGACTGCATACTTCACTTTGGTATATATGTATGGGAACATTAATTATTTGATTAGATACATACATTATAATACCTTGATATGCATATATGAGGAGCATACATTATGCATGGATGCATACTTTGCTTGGACATATGTATGGGAACATTCACAGATGATTAGCATAGTGTTTTCTTTGCATATCTAACTGATTATTTGTTACGGGCATAACTGATTGACATAGCTAATTATTTGTTTTTGGCATAGCTAATTATTTATTGGCTGATTACTTTCTATTAGCATAACTGGTTAAATGTCATTAATATGCTATTGGAATACTTGAGATATGTGGGAACATAAATATGTTGGCATTGGCATGCGGGAATTTATAAATGTTGGCATATGATTACATTGACATATTTTATAGTTGAACACATTTAGTTTGCACTTGGTTATATATAACAAACTGGTCATATGGTTTCATAAGATAAGATTTAGGTTGTTATTCTTATGTTTATATGGATAACATCCTTGTTATGGATCAAGTCTTGATATTGTGGGTTTGATATCGGTTGAGTCCTTGTCACTCGTGGTCTTGGATCCACTGGTTGAATACATGGAGACATCATGGACTTGATGCCGGGAAGCCAATACTTGGAGCATTTAGTGCATATCATGGACTTAATATTCGGCCAATGTTGTTGATATCATGATTTTGATATCGATTGAGTCCTTGTGACTCGTGGATCTTGGATCCACAGGTTGAGTACATGGAGACATCATGGACTTGATGTCGGGAAGCCATTACTCAGAGCATTTAGTGAATATCATGAACTTGATATTCGACCAATGTTGTTGATATCATGAGTTTGATATCAGTTGAGTCCTTGTGACTCATGGATCTTGGATCCACAGGTTGAGTACATGGAGAGATCATGGACTTGATGTCGGGAAGCCATTACTCAGAGCATTTAGTGAATATCATGGACTTGATATTTGGTCAATGTTGTTGATATCATGGGTTTGATATCGGTTGAGTTCTTGTGACTCGTGGATCTTGGATCCACAGGTTAAGTACATGGTGACATCATGGACTTGATGTCGGGAAGCCATTACTTGGAGCATTTAGTGAATATCATGGGCTTTTTATTCGGCTAATGTTGTTGATATCATGGATTTGATATTGGTTGAGTCTTTGAGGCTCGGGGATCATAGATCCACAGGAGAGTATATGGTGACATCATGGATTTGATGGACTTGGTATTCAGTAAGCCAATGTTCTTGATATCATGGATTTGATATGATGACATAATGGACTTGATGTCGGTAAGTTATTGATGAATATCATGATTGAGTCTGTTAGACTCAAGGCTGAGTATGTGGTAGACATCATAGTTGTAATGACTATAGGCCAATACTCGGAGCACTTGATGAATATCATTGGTACTTGATATTAGAATATTATCATGGATTGAAGGAATACATGTGTGACTTATGTTTTCATCATGTTTGATAAGATGATAGATGTGATATCTATGACACTATTGGATAAGGAATCCATTGTGGTTATGTTTTTGAGTCCTACTATAGATGGCAAATCTATAGGTTGATCTTTTCCTCAAGTCCAAGAGGGAGTGTTAATGTTTTGGCCTTTATGACAAAGATCAACACATTGGACAAAGTGGCAATAATAATAATTAATATATTGGATATATTTAATTATGATAAAATCAGTTGGATAATAATAATAAATATAAAAGGTTATATTTATTATTAAGGATTGATTTTAATAATTAAATATGGAACAAATAATATAAAAGAATACATTATTATTAAGGACCAAGTCGGCCAGTCCTTGTGGGAAAGAGTTATGACTCTTGGAGAGTCATCATTATGTATAAATAAAGAGAGTAGATCTGCTCAATGAACTCACTGAAAACATAATGCGATAAGTACTTGAGAAAAATTACAATTTCATATTCTTAATCATTTTCATCCTCTACTTGAGCGATTTATTTCAGATCACTTAGAAGCGAAATTCAAGGTTCGAATTGGAAGAAGAAGAGAAGATCCATAGAGCGAACTAGAGCAGATATTGAAGTGTGAACTATACCAATTCTGGAGTAGACCTTGATAGTGAGTTAAAGAGCAAATTGGAGGCTACTAAGAGAAGAAAAACTAGAGCAGAATTCAAGGACAATTTAAGCAGCCCTAATGGTCAAATTAGGGAAGAATTAGAGCACCCTAAAAGGGCGAATTAAGGCAGATCAAGAAGGCCGAACTAGGGAAAATAGGAGCAGCCCTAGAAGAGAAAATTGAAGAATACAAAGTGCAGATTTGAAGCCAACAAAAGGATATTGAGACCTTCAAATCCAGGTATTATCTTTCTTTACTTGAGAATATTTATTATATCATGTGTCTTAGTAATTGAAAGACCTCTATAGATTGTATATTCCTTGCTATAATCTGAAAACATTAACAGTTGATAGCTATTTTAAGATCGCCAAATGTTAATCATTGAATATAGTTTTTTTGTTTAGATTGACTTGACTTGGATGATAGATATATTTTCTTATTAGATTGGTTGCTGCAAACTTGTAGATAAATTATTGGAGTTTAATCACTAAACTTGGATTAATCATTATCATTTTCTTTGAGTGATTTAGATTTTCTTTTATGTATCATTCTCTCAGCACCAAACATAGGGGTCGGCTAGCATATAATATTGTTTTGCTCACTATATTTCTTTGTATGGGGATCTGTCATCTCTATATTTTTAGTTGTAAGTGATCATGATGAGGAACCTTTGCATTGTCAATGAATAATATTTGCATTGTCAACTGTATACATGGTTGATTGAACCGTTTGCTCACTATATTTCTTTGTATGGGGATCTGTCATCTCTATATTTTTAGTTGTAAGTGATCATGATGAGGAACCTTTGCATTGTCAATGAGAAATATTTGCATTGTCAACTGTATACATGGTTGATTGTGTATACATGGATCATTGCACAAAGAATAACAATATAAACCATTGCATCTCATAACCCATTCTGTAACATCAATGTCTTGTTAAACAATTTAGTGGCCTTTGGCTTTTAATACTTGATAGGGTTATTATAATAGATGTTAGTCCTCATCAACTGAGGGTGACTTATTCTTAGGAAAATCTAGGAATTGGAAAACTTCTAACAAACAACAGTGTTAGAGTCTCACTGAAACTCAAACTTCAATCATGCATCAATGTGATATTTACACATTGAATAAATAAATACAGTAATAGACCATAATAGTAGTTCTGCAAATTGTTTAGTTCACCCGTGCATTAGGATCTTTAAGAAAAATTAAACATGGGCATTAGTGACCACATCAACTGGTACCTATGACATTTTCCATGTGACTGCAACATAATCACCATCTGGCTTAGCTATGGGTCAGTTGCTATTCCTGAGGTTGTAGGTTAGTTTCATCAAGTAGATTTCCATACTCATTATTCTTATTCATAACATCATGCCATCACAAATAACCATAAACATTAGATAATATAATATTCATCTTATATCACATATATCATATATAAAGGGTAGTAATAATATGTCCACAGGTATGAGTTCAAAAGTTCAAGTCAAAGCAACGTAAAAACCACTATTTTCAGAACTCATAAGGGGGCATACCTCTTTGGCATGAAAAATGATAAAGTTGTGTATTTGGAATAGTAACCAGTGGTTTGCAAACTATATAGAACCTAAGGGAAAAATTATTTAGAAGGATTTCTCTCAATACATGGAGGATAAAATTATCATACGATTGACAAATTTGGGTACTACTGAGTCTATATGATACTCCATCAATGCTGCCAACTATGCTCTCAACGTAGCTTCAATATGTTCTTTACCTCAAAGGGATTTGATATAGTCAATTGTAAGGGTTCCACATTTGAGCAGAAGATTAGAATATTATGAAATGTGGACAAACTCTTTATCCTTAACTGCTCTCTAATCAACAATGATAAAACTCTAAGGCTCTCTACTTCTCTCATAGTCATCAGTAGAACCAAATACAAAAGTGTTTGGTAGTATAGCCATCATAAAATTATATAACTATATATAACTATACAAGTTGAGTACACAAGCTTCTCAAGTATGTAACTGTGATGTTCCCAAACCCAAACTATTTGCATTCTTCATGAACAAGTAAAGATTGTGATAATGGGTGGCAGACCTTGTCTCTTGTACATAAGTTATATGATATATTTATAAATAAGTGAACCATAGTAAGGTTCTTGATTATACGATGACCGATGCACTTAGTCCATCATTAGGACATTGACACTCCATGCAGCCAGTATTGTTATGATACTATCTAAAGGTGATCAATAATTAGATCACTCTTAAACGATACCGCAACCATGCTGACTTCATGAAAAACTGATGGCATGGTGGTTGGCTAGGCCCACCTATCATCATGTAACCAGCATTCATGATTGCATAAGAAGTCATAAATTTCATTCATTCCACATATTTCATGCCAGCCATACACTTCCATATTCCACCATCATTCCAATTTGCATTATTTATTCCTGGCCATGGTAATTACCAGGAAACTGTGAAGTATTATAAATAAGATGGTTTCCTTAAATAGAAGCATAGATAACCAACAATACCACTGATTGGTATCAATCTCCATACTTCATAATCCAGTCATATCTCTTTTCTTATGTAGTTCATATTTGCATTCATATTTACATTTTCCATCCTTAGTCGATTGGTTGTAACATTCATTAAGGCTGATGGGAATGAATGACTTAAATGTCTTGATTAATCGACTAAGTAAGTCGATATGTAAAAAGAAGATTGTAATTAACAAATACATTGGTTATGAATTAACAAACATAACCAAAGAGGCACATGATCGAAGGATGAGACATGTCTCATCCTCACGTCTTTTATTTCAAATGATTGCAAGTATATAAGGTGTATCGACTTATCTTTGGAAGGCATCGAAGATATTATATCTTTTTCTTTATATTCCATGATATGCTTTGTTTAGAGCAATCAGCCTTAGTGGCTCATCTGGTGCAAGCACAAAAATAATCAATCAAAGACGACATCCATAAATCCTTGAACGTGATTATTGATAAGATAAGAAGCAAAATTGTTATCATTGCAAAAATATATTTAAAAATTAGAGATAGCAACTCATATTATTGTAAGAGATATCTTTCTCAGACATTGCATGTATTAACAATAATTATCGATTCCCAATATAATTGATCTATCATAATAAGTGATAAGAGGTAATTGTCACATTCTATGTAACACAGTAGCATATCAAATTTTACAATTGCCATTATCAACTTCATAGTTGTATATCAGATTCTATAATTATAAGATATTTTTCATTCTGCATTAAATACATATATATTACAATTCGCATTGATCTCTCATTGTCTACTGTTAATTTTCTCAAATTATATTAATTTAACATAGTAGGAAAGGAAGATCGAAGTAATAGTCCCTACAGTCTCCTTATAGCCAAAAAAGGGGGCATTACAGTAACCAACAAGGGATTCACTCAAGAATACATATGATAGGTGGATACTATGGACCAATGTTCAATAATGAGAAAGACAAATTAAATTTGTGTCAACTCCCATACTCTTGCAATGATATTGTGGTCCCAAAGGAGAAGGTTATCAATGTTCTTGACACTAAGTGAAGGCAATTGCAACTTGGTATCGTTGAATACCATTAAATAACCCCTTGGGGTATTTGTGGCATGCATTAAAGGGATAAATAATATTGAGGTGAAATATTCTCATGAGCCCTAGCCATAAATTGAGGATAAAAAGAGACCTAAGGAGAAGGAAGTAGAAAAATACATAGATGCTTAGCTAATTATAGCCCCTATCCCCATAATGTAGATATATGAAACATTTTACAAGAAAGACAAGTGCCATCTAGATTTGAGAAATAATTGCAAGACCTACCTAAAAATTCTCAAACATGGTGAGACTGAAATTGCCACTTAATAGAAGTACAAGAAAGAGACTAGACATATCTCTAAAAGGCTAGGAATGTTTGCAATAGATGATACCTAGGATGATCAATATGACAAGGAGCTCAATAGCCTAAGTTAATCCTTGACCCCATCATACCCCAATGGACTTGAAATAGCTATAATTTCATTAGATGATCAAGAGAAAGACAAGCTAGCACATATAGGCTATAAAAATGACCATCAATTACTCAAATGCATCTTGCATTATATAAACAAATAAGTAGGGTGCCTTCTTGACTACCTATCATGCCTAGGAATAGTGTAACAACCACAATGCTAAACTAGGTTATAAATATATTAATGGTTAGAGAGAGATTCATGGCTACAAATTAACCAGCAACAAGGACCATAACCTTCAAACTCACTTTAGATAGGCTCTAACTTATGAAACAATAAGAGGATCACTTAGAACTATAAAGAGTAGATAAAAGACCTCATAATAAGTGGTGTGTAGTGAGGAAAAGGCATTTACAAAAATCTAAAGGAAAATATGTTGCCCTATAAAAAGATGATAAGAAAAAACTATAAATGGAAAATGAAGCACACAAAAAGAAGGTTGAGAAGAAAAGCACTAATGATGATACCATAGATGGAAAAATTGGAGGACTCGCCTCGAACTCAGAAGATCTCATGAGTCCATGAGCGAGCCGAGTTGACGCGCCATTAACTTGCGAGCTGAGTCTAGGCAAGTCCTCAACTTGGACTCCCAAGTTTTTCTCAAGACTCTCCTGAGTTCAATGTTAGGACTCCCAAGTCCTCTAGATGGACTCTCGCCATAGACTGAAAAGGCCGAGTTAGCTTCAAAACTTGTTTTTTTTTTCACTTTTATTCTCATTTGTTATTTGTTAATGCTCAAAACAGTATTTGCAGTGTAATCCGAGAACGCGCACCCGACCCAAAACCCTGGAGTACCCGATACCGAGACATCCCTGGGATGGGTACTCCGCGTACTAGAGTACCCCCACCGCCGCTCAAGCACCCCCGTACCACAGCCGCACCCATCCCTGCACCCCTTGGGTACTCCGAGACTGTACTTGGGTACTTCAGGATGATACTTGGGTACTCATTTTGATATCAATCATGACTCATATCATGCTACTCATTGTAATCATGATCATCTTTATGATATTTCATATTTGAACAATGAATTTTGAGTCTTTGATAGAATCATAGAACTAATATAATTTTATGATTATCATTATGTTACTATGAGTCTATGAGTATGTATGTTACTATCATCTATGTTACTATGTCGAATGTTTAATGGTTCTGGTTTGTGTTGCAATTTTCAATTTTTCTATGTTCAAGTATTTCAAGATTCCAAGAACCAGTTTGGTATGTTATATTGAAACATCATTTCATAATTAGCATTTCAAGTTCTATATGTATAGAATGTAGCACCCCTGTCGCCGTCCCCCCGTCGTCCCCCCACTGTACTGAAATTGAGGCCCTTTTTTTCCCATACCCAAAACTCGTCCCGGCATCCCCCCGTCCTGACGTACCTCCGCACCGGCGTTACACTAGTTATTTGTTATTGTTCAAGGTCTGAAAATTTGAGTTATAGTAGGAGAGGAAAGAGGAAGATGTAGTCTTTAGTTTGTGTCTTTTCACATTTGGACATATTATTATATGTAATTTGTAAACATTTATAAACTTATACTACTGTTATACATTCCAAAGTTTGGAAACTATGAGTATGAATGACAAAATTTCAAATATTAAGTGTTTGGAGATCATATGACATGCAATGTTTCAATTATGGATCTTATGTTCTGTAAATGCATTAATATATTTTTTATTTTTTTGTAAAACTACATTTTTTTCTTTTGTCGAGTCCTTTCCTGAGTTTTTTTGAGTCTAAGTCTAAGTCTGAGTCCAAGTCCAATTTTTTGGGTTGCTGAGTTTGACTGAGTTTGAGTTTTCCACTATGGATGATACAATACCAAAACTATCAAAGATGATGTGCAAAAACAAAAAAAAAACATCAACAACCTCCTCTATAAAAATTCCTCCTTCCTCTCCTTCTCAATCTATAATTCAATCCATTCTTGCATCCCCATAAATGCATAATTTTTCTTCTCCCTAAGCTATCCTTGTTTAGATGCATTCTTCTCCGTACATGTGAAATCCCCTCCCCCACAAATCTAATCACAATAAAATCCCACCTCCAAAGCTTATCAGGCTCTCCTACAACAATAATATATGTAACTACCGCCCCCTTTTAATACTCCCCACAATATATGCATCCCTAATATCACCCCCATCTAGATGATATGATCAAGCGAAAATGCTTCAATTTTCCACAAAGAGATGACATCATCTCTCCATCTTTCAAGTGTCTTTCTCAGCACCTCCTAAAGCTTGACCCCTAAAAACCTTCATCCCATTCCAAATATGTGAAATTTATAGATCTCCAAACCACTATACCCTCCTCTAGAGCATAAAAAATGGTCTCATCAGTCAATTCTCCTTGAGGACCACCCAAATTTCCCATTTTGTGATAGTGATGTCTTTTACTAAAAACAAATGCATCAAATATAAGTAGTTATATAGTACATGAAGGGAAAGAGGAAATTCAAGAAAAGATTCATTCCTAAAAATGAGTGTGAGGAAGAAATAGGACCCCACACATGATGTTATGCATTTCATGTATTTTAGTCCCCATATTTATAAACCTAAATGACAAATATAGGCAATTGATTGTTAGATGGAGGCAACAAGTCTCACAATTAAGGATGAAAGTAATTTGAATTCAATGAAAAATTCCTGGAACAAAACCTAGTGTGTGAGAAACGTACAACATTGTAATAAAAATGGACAATATGGTAAACAATCATGAAAGGAGACGTGGGCATCAAAAGTTGATTTTCATTCAATCCAAAATGAATTTTATACAATATTATGGAATGCCAATGCTATCCATAGTCTTGTGAACTTGAAATGAAAAGTTGCATGGAATAAAATAACAAACAAAACTATAATTTTTTTAAAAATAGAAATTTATATTTGCCAACTTGGCAAGGTCATAACATTTTACTTGGTGGATGAAATCTAAATTTGTTTACACTGTTGGAAGGATCGATGTAGAACATATCTATAACGGTCAGTTCCTGACTCCATAATTTCTATCTGGTCTTAGTTTCCATCAACGCCTCCCAAATAACTGTTGTGGGCTAAAGAATAAGAGTCGCTATCTCTATTACCACGTGGCATCACTGCGCATCCCCAGTGCAATTTTTCCAAAGGAACGCCGAGAACACCTGCCATCCCGACACGTGTCCCACTCGGTCGCATCTATTAAAAAAAAGGCGCAGGGCCCACTCCCCACATGTTCACACCACTTGTCCATTTTAAAGAGGAGGATCTCAAGGAAATCTTTTCCAAATGGAAAATGCTCATCATGCAGAGTCAAAGTTAAAAAATAACGTTGTTACCACCCTGAAACGGTAAAAGGCTAGAAGTCAAGACAACTTGCTGACAACCATCACATGTAATGTCCCTTGTTTGGACAATTTGGAATTCAGGGACAACTACTATAAATCCTTATTCTTATTCCAAATTACAACCTCAATTTTACTATGAACTTGTGAATTGATAGCCTGGAATCAATGTTATGTCAACTGACTAACATGAAAACCACTTACTTTCTTTGGTTTAGACCCTTGGATATAACCTTGATGAGATGATCTTGTGGATGAGCTATATTTAATACAATGGTGTGATCTCTATTCCAAATGGCAGAACTGAAATAGTAAATCCAACTCCTTAGACCATAAGGTCTATCTGAATATGAATGAAATGTAATGTCTTATGATGTTCTGGATATGCAAAGAGATCTTATTGACTCCTAGCAAATGTATGAAGATTGTCCTTATCTAACTATTGATCAATATGTAAGTGTGAGGGAAATCCATATAATATAGTGATCAATTATATAAGATTATATTGGTTCCAAGATATATGTATGTCTCTATTGCTAATGTATTACTTGATGTGGATATGGTATACACTATACTGATCTGAATTAGAAGATATTTTCCAATGTCTTATATGTATGTTAATTTTAGTGTGACTCCAGATTTCTTCCCTATGAAATGGTAATGATATCCCTTCTGCTCTTAATCCAAATCAGATTACTTATTCACTGATTTTCTTGCTCATCCCCCTGATCGCCGAGTATATCTATTACTCGTTGTATTCTCCCTTATCCCTTCTAAGTCTCCAAATGATGGATTCGATTCTCTAAAAAAAAGGTTCTGAATCCCCTTGGAGAAGAGTAGGATAGTTCCTAAGTATGCCTCGAAGGGATATATAGGGAGGGGTGCATTGCTTCACAACTTAGTTGCCTCCAAACAGAATCGCACTATCTCTATTTCCTCTGTATTTGTTTTGACACAATTTGAACTCTTTATCATATTGGTTTTTCTTTTATCATTGATCCTGTTGATTAGTTTGTATCTTCCTCATACTATAATCATCGTCGGTGCTAGTCTCTTACATACGTCATGAATCATCGTTGTCCATGATGTTTTTGGTCATGATCACTATTATATAATATCGACTATCCTTGTGTGGTCACTAGTTAGTGATTAAATTCTTCGGATCGATATTCTTGATGGTTTCCAACAATACAATTAAGTAATCATTTTAAGTCATTAATAGATGCTTATCTATCAATCGTCTCCATCGTATTCCTTAGTCGACCCGAGGTAATAAGTTATCTCCAGATCAATCATTCTTCTAATCTTTTATTGTAGCTTCTTATTGTCAAGTGTCGAACCTTAATTGCTAATCATTTTGTATTATTTCTAGTTCATATTATCGAGGACTTGATAACTATCGTGTCTATCCATGACATGGACATGCTAGAGATATTAGTTCCTGCCTACGGAAGGAATACTACTGCATCGGTTAGATGCTGAAATTAATTACTTTCAACGAATAGAATTTAAGAATTAATCCATCCCTAAAGTCTGTTATATACTTTGTTATTTTTATATATTTTTACAATTAGAAAAAAACTATTTATTTGGGCTTCTATTGGCTCCCTTCAAAAAAGCAAGGAGGAAAATTGATTTTTTGAAGTCGAAATCAGAAATTAAAAAAAAAAATCCAAGTACAGCGGTGTTTTTGGCATTAAATGTGCACTAATAAATAGTTTGTCATTTTATCTGGATCCTTCTCTTCTTTTTATTTTATCAATTTTCTGTCCACCGCCATATCCACCGCTATATCTCCATTCTGGAATTTGAGTGTTCTTGTTTTCTTCTTTTGCAAGTCATGATTTTTGCAAGTAATTTTGCAGACCATGAGCTCAAGGCACACTAATCTTGAATGATATGTTTTCCCTTTTGGAAATTTCTAACAGTGTGAGGGGTTTTTGAAGTTTCTTGGCAGTGTTACCCGGAGACCCGTCTCCCCCCCTCCAGACGCGTCTCGGAGACCGAGACGCGTCTCGGAGACTTTTCGCGTCTCCGGAGACTTCAAAAATGGCCAGAGACTTCATGACGAAGTCTCCTGAAGAATCGAAGTCTCCGATTCCAAAAAAATAAAGTCTCCCCAACGTCTCCTAATTAAAAAACAAATTTAAAATACAACATTAAGTCATTTTATGATTTTGACTTATTTGAATGTTTTTTTAGCAAGGTCATTTATGATTTAACATTTTTAATAAATATTAAATATTAAA
>MU228010.1:1142419-1196272 GCA_018584345.1 Thuja plicata | reverse complement strand
TGAATCTATCTCTGCTCGGATCCCACGAGAAATGAATCTCAGGACCATCAAAAACCAAGATGTATGGGTGACTCAGATCACATACACACTGAACTCCCCCTGCACACCCAACTGAAACACCAACTCTTTCAATCCTCGCATCCCTATCTAACAGACACTCACACCCAACCACACTATGGATATGATAACAAGCATAGGTACCTGAGTCACTACCACCAAATCCAAACTCAGCAAAACCGACCTAGGCATGAAGATACTGCAAGTGATATAACTTGCAGCTGCTGATCCCATCTGCAAAAGATGGTACTAACCCATCCCACAATGGATGGTATGAAACTGGATCCAACCCACCACGATGAAAAACCAAATCCTCTGCCTGTGGGTCGAAAGAAGAATGATGAGCACACCTCACAGTATAATGCCGATAGAAAGCCCCAATCTTCGTCAATGGCTCATCACTACCAAACTGGGAATCAGGAGATGCCTCCAATCTCTGACTCTGCCTAATTGTAGGCTGGGTAGGATCCTAGGCAAACCTCTCAACAAACCCAACCACAAAATCCAAGTTGGGAAGCATTGTAGCTAAGGTATCCACAATCTTCCCCACCAACCGTCGTATAGCGCAAGAGCCTCTAATTAGAGTACCCTTCACTACTCGGTGCGAACTCCCCTGCAAATCTGCACTCTCAAGTAGATACTCCATGAATGACTCAGTACAATAAAAATTATATGCGGAAGCATCAACCTTCTCCCCCACAACCTACAGTTGATCCTCCTACAAATGTGGCACTGCCAACTGTCTACTGCCACCAGCTGTAAGAAATGTGGTAATAGATTTGCTTCCCGCAGTAGGAAGTAAATCACCGTGAGAGCTCATCCCCACTGATGCCCACACCTCCTCTGCACCTACTGCACCCATAACTCGGACAAATGTGTCAGCCACATCATCACATCCCACATCTCCAACCGTAGAAGCAAACTCACCACCAACCACCTCAATGTGCAACTAAACTAGGTCTAGGGTTGGTGTGGACCGAACATGGTCCAACTCTACAATCACCTCCTCCAATCGTGACTATGACTCCTGGAAAGCCAACTGGGTACACTGCAGTGAGTCCATAGTCACCTCAAGCTCCTAGGTAAGCTCAACCACCTCCTCCTCTTTCCCTAACAATGTCTCATAACAGGTACTACCCCACTCAAGAAGGTAATCCCTGTCAACAACTAACTGTGTATAATTATGCTTCAAGACCCTGACAGCTTCTCGAAGCGCATGAACCTCTGCTAGGGAAAGGCTACTATAACCGTGCTCATCTGACATAGGAGCACCCCAACCAGATGCGGCTAACATCTGATGAATCGCATCAAAATGCTCAACAACTGAAGAGATGTCTATGTCATTCACCTTCAGCTGACTAGACACATGATGCCCCTGTAAGCCCTGCCTCCTATGCAAGCTCTCTGTCCCACTAACTGCACTATGATAAGAGACTGAATCAAAACTGCTCGCCCCATGTGTGCTACTGTCCTCGTACACATCTGCAACTGCGATACAACTCGTCGATATCTCAACCAACACCTCAGAAGAAGTGAAAACCCTAGTAGCATTGCCAATAACAAAGAGTCCCTGTGAGTCCTGATCCCGGGACCCATCCAAAAGCACCTCAGAGTCCTCACCCAATATCTGATAAGGAATATCATTCCCCATGCAACCTATATCATCTAACAAATCATCTGAAGTATTCATACACACTGCATCTACATCCCCTAACAGATGCTCAACTGTTATCTCCTAACTTTGTACATCTAAATCAATGCCAGGATGTGAATCATTAACCCTCAAAAATGAGCCGACATCTACCAACTCAGCTGTAACACCCTGATCATCAATACCACAACAAGGTAGCTCTATGCTCTCGCCTATCCCACCTGAGAGAGGTATTGCCTCTCGCTCCGGAGCTACACTACGATCGCTGACATATAAATCTCCAATAACAATTCGCTCCTCGAGAGAATCTGGACCATCATAGGCAACTCCTATATCAACTGTCTCTGCACCAACTGCAGCAACGACTCGGGAAGCCTCAACCTGCTAAAGCTCAGTACTGTAGTCTACCACTAGTACTGACATGTCCACATGTATATGTGTGGAGTACCTATCATCATATCCATGAGTAGGTGTCATACATACTGGTACATCTCCATCTTGGACACTTGTCGGGGAAAACTCAAGCCTCCTACCCTGCGATCTCGATGTCGGCCTACTGAAGGAAGAAACCATATATCTTACTACCCTATCTACTGTCTCTGGATCCGACAGTGTTTTCGCCATCCTTTGTTGATGAAGCCTAAGTCTCTCCATACTCTCCATTAATGTATTTATTTTATTACTATTTCCCGCACTACTGTGCCGGCTCTCGGAGCTAAGCCGCCTATATCTATCCATAGCTCAAAAAATGTGAGAGTGTTGATCACTCTTAAATATAATAGCAGATCTGCATAAATAATAAATTTTCTACACCACAGGGTGGCAGGAAACCGCTCTGATACCACTGTAATGAGCCCAACCTGGCTCTTTGATAATGCAATTTGATTTTGCAAGAAGATGACAATTTCTAACAATAATTCCTTTATTTAAACATACATCTTCATTTTGACAATTCTCAGCCAACATACACAATTATTTCAAAATGCTTATTTGGCGCAAATTCTGGAAATTTCATTCAATCTCTTTGTTTTTGTGAAAACTTTTAAATATAAAAAATGATTCATCAAACAACAGTCTTGTATTCATTCAGCAAACAATAGTCTGTGTTTATTCTGAAAATAAACAATTCAATCACTACAACTGAAATTTTTAAGGGTTGTTTGTTTTACCAACTAACATACCATTAAAGCGTTGATATTGCTAATGCCTTTATATTGTGCCACGACCATTCACCGAACCCCACGCCAGCTGTCTCTGATTTTATGAATGCTAAGCGGCTGAAGTATTGATAGACCAGCACCACGATCCCATATAAAATTGAAACCACTAACTCCCACGGCATACACTAGCAATAATGATGCCACGTTTTGATAGCAAACTGCCGCTTCCTCAAGCTCTAATGTACGGCCAACACTTTAAACGCCACCTTGTCACAAATCCTCCACAACGTTCAGCCACAAACACTCCCATACGAATTCACCAACAGAACTTCTTGAATTCAAATTTCTGAAATAATTCCACCCTCCAAGAATATAAATCGACCTCTTTTGCAGGCCCCAATTCAACAAATAAATTCAGATCTCAGAATGAATAACTCCCTCTAGTCACAGGCAAACAATACGAAAGAATCAAAATTGGTTATACTTCAGCAACCAATTGAAGAAATGGTTCCAGAAGAATCAGTCTTCCAGATGCCAAATCAATTCAGTATCAAACCCTTATACCTCAGCAAGGGATTTGATTTACAACTCAGAACTTCTCCTCAGAGAAAACAAACAAAATATAATATATTCAATCGATGATGAATGAATGCCTTGCCTATTGCTTTTATAATTAAAAAGTGTCTTCTCTCACCCACTTTTCACTTGAAGCACTTTTATAGTTAGGCACATATTGAGTAATATAATTTATTAACTCATTTGGCTCCAAAAATGACCTTTTCATCAATATCATGAAATTATGACACGCAAGGTCACTGTTTCTTGTGCCCAAGATTTAAAACTTTTCATCCCGGTTCCGACAAGCTATAACACTAAGGTGCCCAACATATAATACCAACAATAATAGCAACCTTAGCAAATTTAATTAAATAATAATAATAATTCACCCGTCTTGCGAAAACAACTGAAGAAGCATCAGAATCGAAATCTGTTTGCATTGGAGTGATTCTGATGATAAAAGATGATGAACGAACTTGACGGGGGGTGACTTACTAAAAATAGACGCTCTCTTCAAGATTCTTGGAGCCCAAACCGAAAGCCAGAAATGAAAACCGAGAGCATCATTCACTCCTCTAACTCATCTGAGCTCATCGAAACTATCCATTGACTTACTATAAATAGTAAGTTCACACCAGTGACCCTCTAAACACCTCGCCAGACCATGAGGATAGCAGTAATGACCTAGCACCATCCATTCATTGACCCTGCTAAAAATGGGGACATTACAGTCATCACATCTACAACCTTGTTATTGCTTCCCTTTTCATGGAAAATATTGATATGAAATTGCTACAAGTTGACCATAATTGATGTCTGCCATTTTGCAATACCTCTTTTGTCTATAGGAAATGCAAGGGCTTGTGCTTTGTATGAATGATGATCCCCTTCCTCGGAATGTAGTGCTTCCACTGCTTACAGGCTAGCACAATAACATACATTTATTTTTCATAGGTGGGTATCATAAACTGTATCAAAAAATGTTTCGCTATGATATGCCACCAAATGGCCATTTTGCATTTGCACTACCCCAAGGGAATACTCAGAAGCATTTGTCTCAATCTCAAAAGTTTTTTTAAAATTCAAGATCACTAATATTAGTGTTTAACATAACCTTTTCTTCAATTCCAGAAAGGCTTGGAGTTGAACCTTTGTCCAAAAAAAATTTAGTTCATAGGTCATGTCAAGTTGGAGAATATAAGTATAAATTTCAATAAAATTTAGTGAATCCTAAGAAGGTACAAAATTTTGTGATGCTTTTAGGAGAAAGCCAATCCTTAATAACTTGTATCTTTGTGGGATCAACATGAACACCCTATCTATCCACAATATATCTTAGATATTGAATGTGTTGGCTAAAATTTTTGCAAGTCACTAATACTAAAACTTAGCAAAATTGGAACTTTAGGCAGCAGTATGTGAAATTTCTTTCTCGTCTTAGCAATAGGGGAGGCTCCCTTCTTATTGTAGGTGACTTCAGTGAAAACTAAATTGTAATATAAACAGTTTCTATTGCTACGGTAATACCGGTGGCTTAAGGGTTGACGTAAGAAAAACACTTAAGACAACAATTTACTTTAACTGATTTGAAACAAATATAGGAGCACAAACTCTCCTATATCTACTTCAGAAAATTATCCTAAGACTTGAATAAATGAGAAAGCACAAAGTCTTTCACCAAATACCCTCTACTTTAATAAAACACTTATTATTGAAGACCAAAGTCTTCAGTTTTAAGTTATTGCAGCCACTCTATCTATATTAATCCTTATTTCTGAAGCACAAAGTCTTCAAGAACTCGAATCAAAATGATCCAATGATCCATGCAAGACAACTATTGATTGAACCCAATTGAGTGATTGTTTTCTTGATATTCCTAAGTACTTGGAAAGTGTCTTTGATGACCAAAACCCTTTGTGTTTCTAATTGCATGCCTCAATCATTTACAACTTTCACCCTTTTCTCAAGTTGCGCTATGTGCTTGTGTGTCTCTTCTGAAAGCAGATTGACCTACTGCGAAGAAGAATTCTTTTGTTTAGGGGACTCACAGAGACGAGCATTCTCCTCTTTGAGCTGATTCTTCTTCTCCCAAAGCTTATCCATCCTCTTGGTAAGCTGCTCTACTACATCTTGAGCATCCAGTTGACATCCCAAAAGTGTATGTTTACCAAGTGCAATCCTGGTAATCTTGTAGTCTATTGTTTGGAGTTCTTCAGCTGGCTTATCTGAAAGCGGTTCAGCTACCTCAGCATACTTGATCTTTGATAGTTCTGGATATATGATTGAAGTTCTTGGTACAAGCTATGAAAAATTCAGGCTCCATGGCTGCCATAGGAAAAGTAGAAACATAGTGAATTTAACTTTCCTTGATGTTGATCATGTCGTCTTTTGTTGATTTGTCAACTCTCCATAGAAATTCATCCATATCTAGATGCCCAATCTTGGTATCTCGAATCTCATCCACATATGAAGTGACCTGAGATGGAGAGATTGAATTTCGGTATCTATCGTATTGGTACTTCATTTTCTTTTTACTTTTTCCTTTTGGAGAGATAGATCCTTCGGACATGACAAGATCATTTGCAACAACAACCATGACATAAAACCCAAAGCATGAGAACATCATCATAAAGAATGGTAGAATCCATCAGGCACTACTTTATTCAACCTACATATTTATAAGAAAATGAAAGCAGCAAAGTTTGGGTAGAATGGAGTCTTTATGTGAAGGAAAAAAACAAAAGAAGGGTTTTTTAATACATTTTGCACATAGTGGACAGCAAACTCGAATTTTAGCAATATGAACATGCGAATGCTTTTACGCAAAGGACAAATATTTCATATGCATGGTGGGATTTGTGGAAGAACGTGCATCTCATAAAAGATCATAAAAGGACACAAAAGCTGAGCTTTTTTGACTGTTTTGCATATTGGAAAGTTAGGCTTCTTTTTTAATGGTAAGTACGAAGGAGGTGGGTTTTTCAATCCAAAATGCACATAGTGGACAACACTTGGTATTTTGAAATATTTCACCATCAAGAACGAGGTTTTTAATCCCGACTGCATATGCAAGATAAATGTCATCTTTGCATATGCAACTTAGAAGAATATGAGAGAAAGAAGATGGAAATGGAAAGACAAAAAGAAACATGCAAATCTAAAGGAAAATGGAAATATTCACATGTACAAGAAAACAATAAGAAATGCAAGAATCTCCATACCTTTCCTTGAGAAATGCAAAGAAAGACAAATCTCCCAATCTTCGATAAATTCTGAAAATAATCCAAGGATTTTTGAATTTAGATAAAGAACCCAAGTTTGAAGATATATAGGCCAAGAGTTTGATAAAACCTTCTTGCTCAATCAATGCATTTGCATGAGTCACTAAAGATGAGTGACAAATGTCTTCCTATTGATTTACGAATTGCTTTAAAATAGCAACAACCTTTGAAAAATTCAAACAAAAATATGCCCTGGATGCAGCTCGAAATCCATATGCAAATTGGATGAAAAACGACGCTATCAAAAGAATGCATTTCATATTCATGAAAGCATGTTTTTGAAATGGCATTGTGAAATAGTGCTCATACCTTTAAGCACGTTTTTTTTACTCGAGATCGCATATTCAAAAATTACTTCTCCTTTCGTTGCTCACGAGTTATGCCCTAGACGGGCTTTCTACTCTCAAACGCAGCTAAGTGTGGATGTAAAAATAGTCTTTTTGAAGTAACTTGCTCATTTCTCAAGGCATGCAAATGCTTTGAAAATCGCTGTCCTCAATGTGCTGACGGGTTTCATAAAACATTTTGCAACTAAATGAAGAGCAAAACTTATGCAATTTGTTTCAAAAATACCGTAATTCTCTCTCTAAGAGGAAAACATAGCCTTCTAGGGAGAAGAACGGGTTTTAGAAACCCTTTAGCATGTGTCAAGGCTTTCAAAATCACCACCAAGTGTTGCACATAAGATTTTAACAAGCATATATATTATATCACAATATATGCAATATATCCAAAAAAACGCCACCTTGAGACTTGTAAGGAGACAACACGAACCTTTACAAAGTTTTTGCATATGCTAACTCATCTAAAATTGCCGCCATGAGAGTCTTTAATAAAACCATGAGCTTTCAAAAAGAAATGAGGGGCTTTATTAAACGAATAGCATATTTATATTGCACAAAAATCGCCACCATTAAGTTATAAAGAGTTTTTAAAACGGGCTTTATGAAACGAATAGCATATCTTTGACATAACATGCGAATCGATAATATGCGGTTGAGTTGGAATTCGCCACTCACTCACACTTAGATATAAAATAGATATTTCAAAGAAGCAATTTGCTCAAGTGATAATATGCAAAATTGTCCAAAAACTCCATTTTATTGAATAAAAATACCTTTATGTTTTTTTAAAAATCTACATGTAATTATAGTTTAAATGAAAAGATATGCAACTGGACTTAAAAAGTCTACCATTGCATTAGAAAACCATTAAAAATTGTACCAAAATCTCATCAGAATGATATGAAAGTTTGAGATGGGGTTCTAAACCCATTCTACATGTAAATGACTTCTTTACTTCATGCAATTAGCAATAAAAAGTCCACTTTTAAGGATTTTTAAACAAGACGTGCAATCTGTCAGAAAAACACCACCTGCAGGATGCTAAAAACCTCTATAACCTGAGTTAGACAACTTTGATTGACGCCTAAGATAGCTCAAAATGAGCCAAAATCAAAAAGCTATAAACTTAAAACAAAAACTAAACTAAAAACTAAACGCAAAACCAAGAAGAATGAGAAAAAGACCTGAAGGTTATAATATCAAGTGTTTGCCAGAAAAGATGAAAACTTACTTCCAACAAACAAATGATAAGCTTGAAAAAACCTTCAAAAAACAATGCTCCTAAGATGAAAAGTCTAAGACAAACCAAGGGATAATTGACTACCTCAAATAGACATATGTTAAGAGCAAAAACCTTAGAGAAAACACCTACCAATCTATAGAAAAATTGCGTAGGGTTGTTCAATTTTGTGAATGCAAAAGCCTAGGACAACAGAATGCTTGCAAATCCAGAAGAGAACTTTTCTCTATTGGCATAGAGTTTGTGTTGCTACAGAGTTGAGAGAACATGTTCAACATGTTGTAGATTTTAATCCCATGTCTTACTAAAGATGAGTATGATATCTAACCACAATGAAAGAATCAGTGGAAGGACTTAGAATATCATTCATCATTGTCATGAAAGCATGAAAGTGGTAGGGGCATTTGTCAACCTAAAAGGCATCAACGATCACTCAAAGAGACCTTCATTGGATTTGAAGGCAATTTTTCAACATTTATGGATGGTATCATTATTTCAAGTCAATCCTAGTAAAAAACTTAACCACTCTCAAATTGTCAAATGATCATCAAACCCAATGGATTGGATATTGATTCTTCACAGTGACTTTGTTCAAAGCCCAATAAGAAATACATATCCTCCATGTTCAATCCTTCTTCCTAGCCAAAACATTTGGACAGCCACATGATGATGCACTTGGTCGGATATGACCCTTCTAATTAGATCCTCAATCCGTCACTTGATCTCACCATTTTCCAAAATAAATCTTCCTTATAACGACCCATTTGGTAATGGTGTCCTCGGAACTATATCAATTGAATGTTTGACTTTACAATTAAATGGAACTTCTGCTAATGTACTAAATACATTCTCATAACCTATAAAAAAATGTTCCATTTGACTTTGCTAAAGAGTGGTGCCACTTGTTTTGGTATGAGAATTACCCACCAATAACCTTGCCTCATGTAAAATCATAAGTAATACAAAAGCTCCAATTTGAGCAAGCAAATGCCTACATTGTTTTAAAAAAATTAAAAATGCAAATTTTGTAGGACTCACCTCAAGCATTTGATACTTTTGTTCCCCCACCAAACTTTATAATTACACTTCATGGACTAGACTCGTAGACACCATGATGTTAATACACATACAATTGTCCCAGTAGTACATCACACACATCCAACGGTGCTACCTCACATATGACTTCATCTTTGAAAAGTTCAATAGAATAGGATAAGAAACACCATTTTCTTGTTTGTATATCCCATCCTTATCCCATTCATTGTCGATGAGGTCTTTTCTATAGGTTCAACCTCTTAATAGCTTCAACAAAGATAAAATTCTTTTGACTCCCACTATCAACTATGAAGTGTAGAGCCTTTCCATTCACCCACATTTGTGAGTGAAATAGACATTCTTCATCTTCTCAAGGAAATTTTTTTGTAGTGGCAACCGTGGCATAGGGTTTCGCCTCAAACATTTTTCCCTTAGCTTTTTGTTGAAAAGGGTCTGTAGGAAACACACTAGCAGCTTGCCCTTCTTGATGCACTTTTGCTATAAAAGTTTTAGCTTCTCTAGAACCCTTTGTATTATGTCACAAACTTTTGTTTCACACCACATACCAGTATCCTATGTCTTCTAAGCACTTGCAGCTGATGATGGTCAAGAAAATAATTTGTTGGAGCTTTTCTTTCCTAATAACTTGTTGCTACTTCTTTTCGTTTGTTCTCCTTTTTTCCTTTTTGTTTAAATTTTTCTTCAATTTTGGTTGCATATTAATAGAAAGTTCCCAACATTTCAATATTCAAGAACATCCTTGTTTGGATATACTAATGCAGCCCATTATGATATTTCAAAACCTGATGCTTCTCTATATCCTGGATGCCAGACTTTGTAGACAAAGCATGGAATGTATTGGTATAGTCTTGTACAAATTGGTATTTAATCTGTTGAAGCAACTGCCATCACATATACTTATCATCATATGTATATGATGATTTACCTTCCCATGATTGCTTCACATGGCTTTCAGCTTTGAGAAGAGAAAATGTTATCTTCTCAGCATTGGGAAAGTAGTTCACAAAGAAGTAATTTTCCAGTTTTGACAACCAATCATCCATGACATCTGCACCAATCTTGCCTTCAAAATTTGGAATATCAAATTTTACTTACACCTTGAAAGGGGTGTGGCCAACACATGGTGTTTCTCTCATCCTTGATTGTTGATTTCCTTGATTTTATCTACATTGAAATAACTAAGCAAACTCATATATCATCTTTTCTCATTGCTTCATCAAGGCCTTTTCAACCATCAACTTGAAAGGGCATATTGTATCACCTTGTTTGTCCATCATTTTTTACTATGTGCATCATAAAGGAAGATATTCAGATGGATTTTGTGTTTCTAATCACACCCTTCGGTATCCTAATCGTGTTTGATCTAACATATAGGAGTGTACCTTCATTGATACCAATGATCTAAATTCAATAGAAAATTTAGGCTAAAATACCTGGTGTTTAAGAAACCTGCAATATAGTAATGAAAATGGCCAATATGGCAAAAAATCGTTATAGGAGCTATGAGACTCAAATTCAAATTTCAATCAATCCAATATGAGCTTTATAAATACAAATATTTAGAAAAACAATAGTCTTCACAGTCTTGTGAATTTGAAATGAACAATTGGCTAGAATAAAATAACAAACAAAACTACAATTTTCAAAAAATACTAAAAATTTAAATATCCATACTTGGCAAGGTCATACTTTTTCACTCGATGAACAAAATTTGAATCTGTTTACACTATTGGAAAGATGTCCAAGACCAGTAATTTTATCCGTAAAAATCAATAGCCTTTGGCTGAAATTTTTTAGATATGATGAAAATTTCAAACTCAAATTCCACAGCGAAGGCCTCTAAGAATGCAATTTACCAGAGCATAGAAATACCAAAAAATTCAAATTGGATTTTTTTATAATTTTCCATCTCAACTTATTCTAGCACCTCTCCACTACTTTGAATCAACAAGAGTAGAGGATAGAGAAAATTTCCTACAAGAAGTTGTAAATGTTGTTGACTCTTCACTAATCTCCACGGAAAGGAAATTCAAAAATAAATGTGCTAAGTTGGATGCAACACTGCAAACAATAGAGGCTGCAATGAACAGACACAAGGCAATTGAAAGCTAGGTGTCTGTAGTTTAAAAAGGGCTCTTTAGACCCGATACTTGCAAGTTAAACAATCTAGAAGGAAACTCCAATATTCCTAATCCAACCTAAAAGAGGTCAGCATGGAGTTGGCTACAACAAAGAGCCAGGTGTTCATAGAAAAGGCCACCACTAATGCATTATGCAAGCAATTGGAGGAACTAAAAGCAGAGATGCATCAAATGGAGTTTTTTGCAAGGTTCAAGTCCATGGAGGTTCTTGATGGAAAAAAAAACAAATATCCAAGATTATTAATGCTCCAAATCCCAAGAAAAACTCACCATCAAAGGACTTAATAAGGGAGAAGACCTTAAAGCATATAAAGAAGAGGTCAACATATTGAGGCCAGAAGAATTTTAAGATACATTGGGTTCATCAAGGCTTTTTGGAGGATTTACTAAAAGAAAATCGAAGAAGGTGTAACTAAATGTCTTGGTGCAAATAGTTAAATTGTCAAGGTTGGTATATTAGGGATTTTTCCTCTCCATTTCATGAAGATGAGATGATTCTCCTATAGGTTGAATTCAAAGAGCTAATGAAAAAGAAATTCTAGGATGAGTCTAAATGAAAATCATAAAAGTTATCCCTAGTGTCTATTATTTAGGAGATCCTAGAAATGGTCAAAACATTTGTTGATTTGGGAACACTTGTGTATTTCATAATGGCTCAGATGTAGGAGATTTCATACAAGCACAATTGAGTTAGCACACCAATGAAAATTCATGTAGAAGATCAAACTACCTAACGATCAACAATGCAAAGATATTTAAGGCTTATTTCAATAATTTTTATAAGAAAAGTGTCTTCCATTTCCACAATTTTGAAATTTCTAGTATATGTCTCAATTGTAAAAATTATCCCTAATGTCTATTATTTAGGAGATGCTATAAATGGTCAAAATATTAGTTGAGTTGGGATCACTTGTGTATTTTGTAATGGTTCGAATGTAGGATATTCATACAAGCACACAAATGAGTTAAAGCACCAATACAAAATCATTTTGAAGATCAACCTACCTAACGATAAAAAATGCAAAGATATTAAAGCGTCTTTCAATAATTTTTATAAGGGAAGTATCTTCCATTTCCACAATTTTGACACCAACGACCATATGGGAGCAAAAAGGACTTGTTTTGGGGGACAGAGAAGTAACAGATTGACCCAGAACTGGAAAATGCCATGTGCAATTAGAGACACTATTTTTAGGAACGCCGATAGACATGAAAATTGATTTTTTCCTAAATTAGCAAAAAATAATACAATATGGAATGGTACAGATTAATTCCAAACAGTTTTTTATGAGTCTACATTGTTCTATATTGTAAAGGTTTAAGTCACTATAGCTTTTGCCAATGAAAGATGTCAGTTTGTTTAGAGAATGAATCTTTACAATTCCATAAACCAGCAGTTTGAGCCATTTGCCCACAGAAGATGTCAATTTGATGAGCAAAAAGAATGCAGTAGAAATGGACAACTTCCAAAACTTGAAAAATTGGTAGATGTTAAAATTGGAACACCTAACACAATCGCTTCCATGTTTCCCGTCGTTTTATTTAGATGGATTTGCATAGAGAGTAGCTCAACTCACACAAACAGTATCAAGTTGTACTAGAAATATGTTTACAATACATTCTAATCTTCTTTTTCCTTTGATCTCTTGTACTAGTTAGATAGCATCGTTTACAAGGATACACTCTTTTGAAAGAAACATAAATTGACATTAGTTGTTTTGACTTTTTTCCTTTCCTTCCTAGCTAACTGCAAAAGTTCATGTACAAAGTCCTGATGAATAAGGATTCTAGAATCTTTGTGGGCTATTAAACAATTAAATGAGAAGTTACATTAAACAAGTCCGATATACTGCAAGACTGGTGATCATAATACTTGAATATTTATTAGTTACAATTTGGAGGTTTTAAACATTTAAAGAGTCCTGAAAGAGGTTTCTTGGGAGCAGGGATGGCCCTTATATCCACAAACCTGACTTCCCCGGGACTAAACAATAGTTCACTGTGCCTGCAATTAGGAAAATGGGAAAGAGATAAACAGATGCATCTGTGGAGAGAATAGAAAGCACTTAATAATTCATTTCGACCAATTTCATTACATTAACAAATTTAGAGAATTTTTACCTCCGGAGATCCAGTCCAGTCAGACCTGCCTGAAGAATTGTCAAGTTGTCTGAATCGGGTGAGATAATGATCACAGTCTGACTGGAATATTGTGTTTCCAATATGGACATGAGTTGTATCACACGAACAAATACATCAGAAACGCTTTCATTTGGAGTTCCATCTGTGAAAGGAGGTGGCCTATAATTTGGAGAAATTAAATCTGCTGCATATATCTGTTCAATTTAAGCAGTGTATTGCTCATTAACTGCTTGAAAAGAAGAAAAAAGAAACAGAAAGATGTTCCAATCCAGAAAGCCATCATACTGTTTTAGCTTATAAATGAAAATTTATGTAAGCTGCAAGTCATAATAACTTGAATAGAACTCCTAGATTGCTTACTTCAATGAACAAATATCAATATACTAGTTAAAAGGCTAATGAAGACAAGGAGAGAATGAAAAAAATAATTTCTTGTCAGCAACCATGATTATATTTAAGACAAGAACATGTCATCCACTTTTCATAACTAACAGAAATAATATTATTTGAAGTGGGCCCAATCATTATATTTTCAAAAGGTCAATTAAATATTATTATAGGTCCTATGTTGTGTTACCCCTTTGGACCTTGTGGCCTGCCAGTTCAGGTTTGGGCCGGCCTGAATACAAGGCCAAATATAAGGACCATCAAGGATCCCACTCCAAACCTACAGGTCCATCTGGGACAAACCCGGGTGTACCTGCAACAAATTTGGTGGCACATGATGCCCAAGCAGGAAATTTCAGAGTTTTTAAAAAATTTTGACTTCTAAGTTTGAGGTACATGTTTTGCAAATTTGGTGGTGCATGATGCCCAAGCAGAAAATTTCAGAGTTTTTAAATTTTTTTTGACTTCTAAGTTTGAGGTACATGTTTTGCGTTGATACGACATAATCATGTTTGTGGTGATTGGTGATGATTTAATTTGATATTGCCAGAAAACACCAAATCTCCTAGAGGCACCAACCTCAGTTTGAGCATTGTAATGTCCCGTCTTTGCGCCCGATCAGATGGGTAGTCCATTAGCCAATTTCCAAGTCCCAATAGGCTAAGTGGTGTGGTAAAGGGACTTTGTGTCTTGATTGAGCTCATGTAGGAGTTTCTAGAGTTGCCTGGCAGAGTTTCTAGTTTTAGCAGGGAGCTATTTTGGGTACTTACTATTTATAGTATGTCAATGAGCATTCAATTCTTTAGCAGTGCGGAGCTTCTATTTATATCTCGGTGAGTTAAAAAGGTCCTGAAGAAATATTTGATTAATTGGCTTTATTAAGTTTTAAAATGTTGTTTAAAAAGTCTCTCGGAAAAGGACCCCATGTCCTAGTGTGATAACGTTGTTTTAAAAGGGGGCCAATGTAGTTTAAATACACCAGACTTATATAATGTCTTGGAGGTGGACGCCTATTGTTAAAGGCAAAAATATATTTTAACGGTGTTTTTAATTTGCAAGGTGAATGAGATGCCTTGAGGGGGGAATATAAGAGATTAAAATAAATTTTAAAAGAATTTCAAAAAGGGTATGAGTCTTGGAGGGAAAAGATTTTTGAATTCATGTTGCCCTAATTTCCTCTTTCATTCTTTCAAAGGTGACTTTTGGCTCTCATTTCATTATCTTAAGTATGCCAATATAACGGAGTCTTGCTGGAGTGTTTTCAAGGAGAGGATCTGCTGGTTCGATGACGAGGACCCTCAGCTGGGACATCAGTTTTGGTGGTGAAAGATCCACTCAAGCTGATTACTGATAGTAATCAGTGGTTGAAGCTTTTGGTGTGCATTTTGTGGTGGAGAAAAAGATTTTATTACACAGGTAATTGGTAAAATATTGGATGAATTAATGAATGAACAAGACGTTCATTTATATTTTACAAAGAGACGATGCTTCTATTATGAAACAATCGTTAGAATTAGAAACATTCTAATATGTACAAGATTTACAATATTGACCATTAAATAAAATAAAAAGATATATACTGAGATATTATTCTAATACCCTCCCTTAATGGTCAATCTGTCTACTACACCAAGGAGCCCCCTGAACTTAACAAACTTATCTGGAAGTAGGGACTTGATGAGAATATCTGCAGTCTAGTCTGCTATAGAAATATGTTGCAAATCCACGGATCCATCTTCAACTAGCTGACAAATGAAGTGATAATGAAGCTCAATATGCTTGGTCTGCTCATGGAAGACTGGATTTTTGGCAAGTTTGAGCACCCCTTGATTGCTGCATAAGAGGGGTGAAGGCCCTTCTTGAGACATTTGGATGTCAGAAAGCATCCTTTGAAGCCAAACTGCCTCACAAGCTGCTTTGACTATTCCTCGATATTTACCTTCTGTCGAGGAAAGAGATACAACCTGTTGCTTCTTACTGGTTCAAGTGATAGCACCTGTGCCCAAACTGAAGACATGCCCGAAAGTAGAATTTCTATCATCAATAGAGCCTCCCCATTCCGAATCTGTGTAACCAATGAGCCTGGGATCTTTGGTTCGTCCATAGAGGATACCAAAGTCTGAAGTGCCCTTGACATAATGCGGGATGTGCTTCCCTGCAGCCTAATGATCTGAAGTAGGAGTTGTCATGAAGCGAGATATCTAACTCACTGCATAATTGAGAACAGGTCTAGTGGCGGTGAGATAGATTAAACTACCCACTAGTTGCTTTAATCCGGATTCATTCTCAATTGGAGAACCAAATTTGGTTGACAACTTCAGGCCTCTCTGCATCGGTGTAGATGCAGGTTTGCAGTCCTGCATTCGGAATTTGTCTAGTAGAGACTTGGCATATTTGGATGGAGAGATGAAGATGCCATGAGTGTTGCCAAACCTCAACACCTAGGCAATAGTGCAGAAGCCCAAGGTCGGCCATGTTAAAAGACTGGCATAAATTTTGTTTGATGTTGTGAATCAAAGATGTTGAACTGCCTTGATTATTAGATCATCAACGTATATAACTAGAAGGATGATATCACGACCAGTAGTCTTGACATACAAATTTGAGTGAGGACTCCTCTGAAAACCCTGATCTGTGAGGTACTTATAAATTTTCATGTACCATGCCCAAGGAGCATGTTTTAGGCCATAGAGTGCTTTCACCAGTTTGAGTACTTGGTTTTCTTTGTCAACAACCTTGAATCCAAGAGGTTGCGTCGTGTAGACCTCTTCCTGTAACTCACCATTCAGGAAGGCACTCTTAGTTCATCCATTTGATGGACCTTCCAGCCACACTGAGCTGCCATGGCTAGGACTAATTTGATGGTGCTCATCTTTGTTGTCGGAGCAAAGGCATCCTTGTAATCAATTCCTTCACACTGAGAGAAGCCTTTGGCAACAAGACGATCCTTGTACTTATCCAAAGTACCATCATCCTTGTATTTGACCTTATAGACCCATTTGCATCCAATGGATTTCTTCTCGAGGGGAAGATCTAACAGAACCCAAGTGTTATTCTTCAACAAGTTGTGGTGCTCAGTTTCCATAGCTTGTTCCCACTCAGGTATCCCTTTTGCCTCTGTGTATGTTTGAGGCTCATACACATTGTGAATGTTGGCCATGAGAGAAAAATTTATAAATTAGAAGGTTTTCTCTTCTTCAGTGCAGTTCTACCCTCGATTAGCTCATCATCATGAAGATCGCCAATCGTCTTAGCCCACCATTTAGGCCGGAGAGTAGAAGTGCCAACATCAAAAGCAGGAGGTGCAACTGGATCAGGTTCATCAAATAGAAGATCGGATGAATCTTGAGGAAAGTCAGGTGGTGCAGCCACATGTCTAGGTGATCCCGCAGGAGAAGGAACCGGTGAAGGTGCAGGAACTAGAATAGTTGAAGCCCTCCCATCAGGTGGACCTAATGGAAGACGAACACCCAATTCTTGAGCCTTGAGAGGTTGATTGTCTGAATCCATAACTTGAGGAGAGAGCTGAAATGACCCTCGTTCCTCGTCAAAAACCACATCACAACTAAAGATGAGACGATCTGTATCGATGTCAACCAGTCAGTAGGCCTTATGATTATCATTGTAGTTGGTTAGTAGAAGTTTCTGACTCTTTCCATCCAGCTTAGTGTGCTTAGCATCAGGGATCCAGACAAAAGCAATGGAGCCAAAAACTTTGAGATGACTGATTCTAGGCTTACGACTTGACCAAGCCTCTTCCAGAGCCTTCTTCTTGACAGTCACTGTAGGAAAGCAGTTGAGGAGATAGACAATAGTGTTGACTGCTTCAACCCAAAATTTCTTTGGAACACTCTTGTGTTCAAGCATACACCTGGCCATTTCAGTGATGGTGCAGTTTCTCCGCTCAACGACAGTATTTAGGTGAGGGGTGTAGAGTGTTGTTAATTGACGCTTGATGCCATGTTGTTCACAGAAATGGGAGAAGAGAGAACAAAATTCAACCCCATTGTTCGTTCTAAGAGTAACAATATGTTGACCACACTCTTTTTCTACAAATGCTTTGAACTTTTGAAACAAAACAAACACCTCTGATTTTTTATGAAGAAAATACACCCACATTTTACGACTGAAATTGTCAACAAAAAGTAAGAAATACCTCAACCCAGTAACAAAATCAGTAGCCATAGGTCCATAGATATCAGCATGGACCAGTTGTAGTACCTTAGAAGCTCTCCAGGAATCGCCATCCGAAAACGGAGTCCGATGCTACTTCGCAGACTGACATGCTCCGCAACCTCCAAGATTCTGGGTCTAGATCTCTGGTAGTCAAATGACAAAATCTTCCCGAACAAGCTGAGAGAGAGTGCACATTAAGTCTCCATACCGCTGATGCCAAAGTGTATTAACAGAGGAGTGCTTGGTTGCCATGGAAAGCTACTAAGAATCACAAGAGTCAACAAGTCTGAATAGAACATGATCCTCAAGACCCATCACAACAATAGACCGAGTCTCCTGATCAATGATACTGCACTGATGTGAACTAAAGGTCACATCTAGCTGAGGAGAATGTCTCAGAATTCGACTGAGAGAAGGTTGAGTTCCATGCCAGGAACATAATTCACGTTGAGGAAAATCAATTTCCTCCCTCCAAACCGAACCTATACATTGCCCTTTTTGACAACAATGTACTCTTCCCCTCCAAAAATAACAGAATCTGAGAATGACTGAAAGTTGGTGAGCCAATCCCAGCGATGAGTGAAGTGGCGTGAGGCACCTAAATCAATATACCAGGCAAAAGATTTCACATGGTCTACAAGTCTTTTAGCCATGAAGGCGTAAAAGGAATACTCGCTGTGCTCACGGTGCTCCGCTACATTTGCTTTAGTCTGTGAATCACTTTGCTTAGCCTATGCAGCCAAGCGTTTATGACACTCAAGTTTCATTTGACCATACTTATGGAAGTAGTTGCACTAAATGTTCTTCTTCGAGCCTTCTAATGCCAGTATAATGATCCCACTTTCTAGGATTTAGTTACGAAGACCCGGAGGCAAGAGTGGTTAGAATTTAGAATTGGATTTGCATAAGATAGTAATAAACAGCTTTTAATCTTCTCTCATTAAAGATTTCTTTATGGATACTTGTTCATTGACTTCAAGATTAATTAAATATTAGACTAAATTTTCAAATGCCAAATAAGGATAATGCATCATACTTGATAAAATGTATACCCTACTCTTCTAATCCTCATTATGGATGGTAGAATTACTGCCCTTGGGATGGAAACAATCTACAAGAGGCTCCCTCATGGTTAACACCTGTTTTGGGATCTATTGCCTCAATGTGATCGAATTACTCCTTTCCTCTTGCAAACTCCCTACCCATCATGATGATTAAAGAATTACAGAATTTATAGTTTGAGAAAGCATTTGCTGATAAACTGATCATAGCTTTTATTTCATTAATTTCCTATATTCAGATCTGTGACCTGTCACATTTTGTAATAATTAGATTAATTAATTATGACATCAAGAGTATCTAAATATGTCTCTGAATATGGCCTCCCTACTCAGAGACATTCATATGTTTTTCCTGATCACTAAGCTTCATATTTTAAATGGACGGTGTGAAACATACCTCTAATTCTGTCTAAGTAGACAATGTCCAAATCCCAAAAGAAATAGTATTGGCTGTGAATGTGTTTACTCCCAAACTGCCGTGGGAGGATAAATACCCAATATCGAATGCAGTGGCTGATATTCTTTCCAACTGTCGTAAGTTGGTTTTTCCCCAAACTCTGTCTTTCCTCATCCTATCCAGCACTTCCCCTTATATGTGGGTCTTATGCCAAGGATATAGTCTTGTCTTATTCCCTATGTATTTCGGATCCTTACTAAGATCACTGTGTATCCTGTGTTATTCGGCGATGCCCTTCTATTATTTTCAAACTGTATTTATATATTATCTATGGGATGCGACCTTACTCCCATGTTGCTTCATGACCAATGGTATTGTAATTAGTATCAACGATTACCTTTATTTATTAATCATCGTCTTGCTAGTGTTGTTGACTTAGAAACATCGATTCATATTGAAGTCAAGTAAACATGATTTGTATTGTTTAGTCATCAGTTGTAAATATTATTAATTATTTTAAATAATTAAATATTATTAATATGGATTAATATTACTATATATATTGACTAATAACTTATAATGATTGATTATTATTAATGTTATATTATGGATTATATTATTATTATTATTAATTAATATTATTACCATAATATTTAATATTATTAATTAACATTTTATGGCTTCGTATTATTAATGTTGATTAATATTATATTAATACTGATTATTATTAATATTGATTAATATTTTCTTTGCTTAATAAATAAGGAGCTTAAATAAATAATTAATTATATATTTATATTTAAAACAATATAATTACATTGTTCATATGTCAATATCGGGTCATGGCAGCCAGACCAGAGAATGTCTGCTGAGAAGACTGAGAAGATGGAGATTTGGCTGTGAAAGCCTGTTCTTTGGAAGATGAACTGGTACCACTCACAAATTGTTGTTTCTAGCAATCTTGCTATAAAAGCATTGTGCAGAGATCGAAAAATCTCAATTCAACATTAGTTGAAGCAATGGTGAGAGTCTCAACAAAGTGGTCATAGGAAGACGATAGGCTTTTCAGGGTGATCACCACCATGTCTTCTTTGATTTTGCGTCCAATTGCTTCAAACTTATCTCGAATGTCCTTGATTTTATTGAGATGATCCTGTAGGGGCACCTGTTCATCCATCATGATCATGAAGAGCATGTTCTTTAAGAAGAACGTATGGCTCTTATCAGAGGTTTTGTGCAAACCTTTTAGATGCGTCCAGATTTATGTAGTTGTTTTGCCAGAAGGAACCTGCGGTAGCTGATCATTAGTAACTGAATGTTTGATGAGCATAAAAGCTTCCAGATTTTACTCATCAAATTTGTCTTGCTCCTTGCCTTCATCTTCAAGACGATCAATCTTGCCCAAACAAATTTTGTCAAGGCATCTTTATTCAAAGATCGTCAACATACGTTGCTTCCATGTATTGTAGTTTCTGTCGTTGAATTTCTAACTTGCCTTGAGCAGAATATTTGTGAGAGATGTCATCACATGAGCGGAGGTCAAAGCTGGGTGACCAAATGATGGTACGAACATTGAGGCAGAATATGTTCAACACGTGAGATCGCGAAATGAACAAAACTGAGACAAAAAAATAGGCACTGATTTCGAGACTGAACATCAAATTTTTGGGCATAGATCCCTATGCAGGAATTTTAGAAGACCCAAAAATCTTTGCGAAAATCCCACCAAGAATCTGCAATCAAAATTTGAATCTGACAAAAATATCAAAGGGTTTTGAATAAACCCTAGTCGGTTGCAAATTCTGAAAGAAAAAAAAGGTAGATTGCTTTAGAGAGAAAAGACAAAGGCCAAAAGAAGAAACTGCCGACCACAGAGAGGGTCAAAATTTGCAGAAAACCCTAGATTTTTGTCTGCAAAAACAAATGTGTTGTCGATCTGCAAATAGCAGTTGTTAACAGATAAAACGAGGGCAATAAACACCTCGTGAATGGAAGACTACACACAAGAAGATGAGGAAGAGGACGCACGAGAAAAAAAAGGGCGCCAAAAAGGGCGTCGATTGTAGAGACGTCGTCTGTAGAGAAAAGCGTCAGGCGTTGTAGTAGAAAAAAATCTTGACGTGAGAGGAGGAAGGGCACTAACAAATTTCTGGTGCAGAAAAAACCCTACACGAACAAGCCACAAAAATGCACAGAAAGTAGACGCCTGTCAGTTTGTTGTTCGAACCCAACACGGGTTGCAGAGAGAAAAAATGGTGCAAAAAACGACACTTAATACTGGTTGCGCGACACTGGGAGACAAACAACGAACGAAATGAGTTCATTCTGTGCTAAAAAATATGGTTTAAAACCACACACAAGTGCCACGACCAAAACAGAGCCAAAAAAATCTGCAAAAAAACCCTAATCGTGAACAAAAGATCCACAATTTTGCAGATCAACCAAAAATAACTTTTGGATGCCAAAAATTTTGAAAATTTTAAAAAACTAATTATTCCATATAGAAATTGTAAATTTTTGGAAAAAAAAACATGAACTTAGCTCTGATACCATATTACACAAGTAATCGGTAAAATATTGGATGAATTAATGAATGAACAAGATGTTCATTTATAGTTTACAAAGGGACGATGTTTTATTATGAAATAGTCGTTAGAATTAGAAACATTCTAATATGTACTAGATTTACAATATTGACCATTAAATAACATAGAAAGATGTATACGGAGGTATTATTCTAATAGATTTTCAGTGTTTTTGATAAGGATTTTTCAATGTGTGGTATGGTGTGTGAGTTTTCAGAGTGTTGGTGTTTCTTCCTTCATTGGGGGTGAAATCTAGGTGTGCTAGAATCTTTTTACAGAGTGTTGTAGTATCCACTTTCTAGCACAAGTTGTATGAGTTTGTCGTTTGTTTCCTCAATTTCAACAGAGTGAAAATAGGAGATAACCCTTCAAAAAATTATCCATTTTTGCATTCTAAGGCTCTTGGCACGCATTTTGAGGTACATTTCCATCTCCATGACGCTCATTGTCAAAGAAAAAAAGTCCTTGACCTTCATTTGTTAAGTCTTAGTGACTTAAAGATAGCTTTTCCTTCAATTTCAGGTCTCAAAGGCATCATTGCAAGTAACTTGCATTACAACTTGCAATGTAGGGTCCAAGACCCAACATTACTAGTAATTTACCTCTTTAACTTCAATTTGGATCTTAAGACCTGACTTGCAAGTTCATTTAGATTGCACTTGTAATTGACCTCTAGAGACCTGAAATTGGCCAAGTTCTTTTCATTTTGTCAAGTTTATAAGTCATTTAGGTAATTTGTAAAATCAGCTCCAATAGTAGTCATTGCAAGTAGAAGTGCAAAACTACTTGTAATCGTGTCCTTAGGACCCAACTACAAGTAAAGTCTCTTAGTTTTAAAAAAAATTGTTTAAGAAAAAGTCGGGTTCATACCCGATATTACATGTAATGTTTTATTTACTTGTAAATGTCTTCCTTTCCTCCAATTTTAACTTTTTTGTGTTTGTGTTCAAAATTAGTCATACCTGCGCGAGCACATAATCTGCATGAAAGGAGTCAAATCTAACCACATTACAAAAGGATTTTTCTCAGACTTGCATTGTCTTTCCTTTGTAAACAGGGCACGCATCTGAGACTTTTCTTCATTTTTCTAAACACAGGTATGGCTGCGTTCTGTTTACATTTTCCACTCCATCTTTTCTCTGTGTTTTTGTTTAAGGATTGATGTCTTTTTCCAACCAAGGTTTTCATTTTTTCCTTTTCAAATTCGAACCAAACCATGCCAGGTCTTCTTCTTCTTCTGATATTTTGTGCAAAGCGTGTTTTCATATTACAAACTCAAGAATGGTTGTATTTCTTTCATTTCTCATTTATTAGAGTCTTTATTTGGAGATCGAGCTTCATTGTTTAATTTGCAGTTTTCTCATATCATTTTGCTTTCAGTCTTTTGCAAAGTCATTTCATTCAGACTACGACTTCTTTCTCTTTTCATGCCCTATTCTTTTTCACATTTGCTCTAGTTTAAGTTGTCTTTTTTCATAGTTTTCTCCTATTAGGGCTATTGCAATTTGGAGCTTTGTTTTTACATAATTTCTTTGTGATCGTCTGCAATGTGCCCTAGTTTCTTCCATTGGCGTTCAGGTTATGGTTTTGTTTTTGCCTTTGATTGTGCTATTGCATCTTTACTTTGTAACACAAAATGAGATAATGGTAATTACTTGATTATCATTGAGAAATGAGAAGCAATATATAGGCAATTACATTGATCAAGTTTCTAAAAGAAACTAAAGAAAATAGACAGCAAAAATAGCAAGATTCCAACTAAACAGAACTAAAAAAATCTAAACTAATATATTACAACATTGACTATTAATTAAGTAGATATTTATTCTAGCACTCTGTTACTTCTTGCTGGTCCATGTTACAACACCTGTACCCAAACTGAATACATACCATAAGTGGATTTTCTATTATCCACTGAACCTACCCAATCTAAGTTAGTATAACCAATCACCTTTGGATCCTTGCACCTACTATACAAAATGTCATAATCTGAAGTGCCTTTCACATATCCTAGCACATGCTTCACTACAACCCAATGTTCATCTTTTGGGGTTGTCACGAAGTGAGAGATGTAGCTCATGACAAAAATGAGATCAAGTCTAGTGGCAATGAGGTAGATGAGGCTGCCCACTAGCTGTCTGAATGTTGTTTCATTCACAAGTGAATCAGATTTGGCTGACAACTTCAGCTCTTTCTCCATAGGTGTGGAAGCAGGTTTACAATCCTACATCTGAAACTTGTCATGCAAACTTTTGGCATACTTATACTAAGAGGTAGAAATACTACCATCTGTCTACCAAACCTCAACACCTAAGAAATAATGGAGAAGCCCCAAATCTATCATGTCAAAGGCCTAGCACAAACCTTGTTTGATTACTGCAATCAAATGTGATGAACTGTCAGTAATGATCAATTCATCAACTTAGACAACATAAAAAAGAATATCATCACCAGAGTGTTTGACATACAGATTAGTGTTTGAGGGACTGTGCTGAAAACCATGATTAACTAGGCATTGATTAATCTTGATGTACCAAGCCCGGGGACCTTGTTTCAGGCCATAGAGTGCTTTCATCAATCTGCATACTTGATGTTTGTTACCAGCAACCTTGAAACCAGGAGGTTGCGTCATATTAACTTCTTTCTGCAACTCACCGTTGAGGAATGCACTCTTGACATCCATTTGATGGACTTTCCATCCAAACTGGTCTGCAATGGCGAGAAGAAGACGAATTGTGCTCATCTTGGCAGTAGGAGAAAAAGTCTCATCATAGTCAATGCCCTCCTGTTGTGTGAATGCTTGAGCTACCAATTTGGCCTTGTATTTATCCAAAGTACCATTTACATGATACTTGACCTTGTAAACCCATTTGCAGCTGATAGGTTTCTTCCCAAGAGGAAGATCAGAAAGAACCCAAGTGTTATTCTTCAGAAGACTATGGTATTCAGCTTCCATGGTTTTTTCCCACTTAGGAATTTCTTTAGCCTCTGAATATGTCTGAGGCTCATAGATGTGGATGTTGGTCATAAGAGAAAAATTGATTGTATTTTGCTGCTTGCTCTTTCTGCAAACTGATCTGCCCTCAATGAGCTCATTATCATGAAGATCCCCTATAGTCTTGGCCCACCACTTAGGCTGGAGGGTAGAAGCACCAACCATAGATCAACTTGTCGCAGACTTATCGGCGATAAGTTATGTGTTGCGACAAGTTCTGTAACTTTCACGCCGAAAAGTTACAAACTTATCTCCCAGAATATTGGCGATAAGTTACAAACTTCTCGCAATATTTGCTAAAAATATCGGCCGCAATCCGCTTATAGGGACTGACGGCCTAGAAAAGGTGTAAAATCATTTTTTTGTTTGCAAAAACCAATTTAGAGAGGAAAAAAAAGGTTTGGTGGAGAAAGAACTTTATTTGCAGTGTTGGAGAGCGATTTTTTGTGGATTTGGAGCGGATTCGAAGAGATTTTTCAAGCAAATTCGGATTCACAAGTAAGTTTTCAAAAATCTTTTTCTTTTTATTTTTGAATCATTTTGTCTTGCCACAGCTACATCAGGATCAGACTTCTAGAGCTAGACTCCCTCCCACCCCAGTAGTTTTTAGTAGAGCTCATGGGAAGAGGAAGATGTAGAGTTAGACTATTTTGATATTGTACTTGAGATTTTCTGAATGTTTTACAAAGACAATTTGCTATTTTAAGTTTTCTTTACAGTTTAGAGTCTTTAGACTATCAGACTATGGTTATCAGCCATCAGCATTCCACATGAGGATGCGATTTTGTACCCTATTTGCACTTATATATATCTAGATCAGCTTGTTTGGTTTGTTTACTCATTTACTGACTCATTAGATGCATCTGCTTATTGAATTTTGCAAAAAAAATGCATTTTTAATTAAATTTAATCAAGTTTTAAAGTTCTCGATATTTTCCCGATAAGTTTTCGACTTATCTCCGATATTTTCCGATATTTTTTTTTTGCCCTCGGCGATAAGTTGTCGATACTGATATTTTGAACTATGGCACCAACATCTGGCATAGGAGAAACATCTCCTGGAGTTGCTGGAACAAAGTCATTTGAATGTAGATCTAGAGGAAAGTTAAGTGGTGCGGTATCATGCCTAGTAGACTCATCTTCAGAGTCAAAGTTATTCGAAAACCTCCCATCAAGTGATCCTAAGGGAAGATGAACACCCAAACCAGAAGCCTTCATAGGCTGATCCTCAGGATTCATAGTAGTAGAAGAAAGAAAAGGACCAGTAGTCTCATCAACCACAACATGACAAACAAACATGAGACGATCTATCTCTACATCAATCAGCCGATATGCCTTATGATTGTCATTATAACCAGTAAACATAAGTTTCTGGCTCTTTGAATCTAACTTGACACACTTGGCTTATGGAATCCATACATGAGCAATAGAACCAAAAACTTTCAGATGGCCCACCTTAGGCTTTCATCTTGACCAGGCTTCTTTAGGAGTAATCTTCTTAATGATCTATGTAGGTGACTAATTCAGAAGGTAGACTGCAATATAAACTAGTTCAACTGTCATGAGCCATATTTGAATCATTCATAAATCTCTTATTACGAATTGTTCGTATCTCAAATAGTGCTTTCACATTTTTTATGTATATAATAAATTAATAATATTCATAATAATAAAGTAGTATTCAAATGAAAAAAAGTAATAATAAATTAATGATGAGTTAGCATCTAAATTAATAATGAATTAGTAATATTCATAATAATAAATTAATATTCAAAGTAATCATTAATTAAAGATATAAGTTAGCATTTAAATTAAATAATAATAAATTAACATTCAAATTATTCTTAATGATATTCAAATCAAATAAGTTAGCATATATATATATATATATCCCCGATACCCGACAAGAATATAGACCTCCGACCATGGGAATAATGTTAACTCATATATTGTGTAAGAACCTTGCTGGGTCTAGCACGCTGCTGATGGATGTTTTGTGTTTTGGAGACTTACAAATTTTTTTTGGCTTTTCAAATATATGCTTTTTTGTAATTGTTTTGCTTGATGGGAAATAAAAAATAATGCATGAACACAAACAAGAAATCCAATTGACATCTAATTCCTTAATTTCCCCTACTTGCAAATGATTAACTATTTGCATTGAGGGCTAAACAGCAAACAAGGTTTTTTTTTAAAGCAACTATAAACCTGGAAAAACAAATGAAGCCACCGACGGAAGTATTGTGAAAAAGAGCTGCCTGGAAATGTTTTAATGCTGTAATGAATGTGCTAAGACTTGACGCCAAAGCCAACCACAGCTCGTCAGCCCTCTGTGCTTGCAATTCCAATGTCCTGTGGGGATTTCATATTGAAAGACAGCAGCCTAATTAGCCTCACGTGATCTACAGATGGAAACCGTTGCAATAAAACTCAGCCACTCGCACAGAATAAACTCTTTGACTCAACGCTGAATACAAACATTGAAGTTATTACCAAATGATAGCAAACTCGACTACAGGAAGTAGCCGCTGATATACGCACAATTTACCAGCATCGATCTGGTTCAAAGTGCCTCAATTCCACATGAGAATTCACAATTCCTGTGGACTAATTACTCAAAATGCTCGCCAAATCTCCTTTCACCAAAGCAATGAAGAATTGTCAAATATCATGGATGGATTTGAACTACACAAGGAAGCTTTTATATTTTCTCCATTGCTTCTGAAGCTTCAGCAATACTCTTTGCATGACTAACACCTTCTTGGCAATGCATAATATACACTTTCAAATATTTGAAATATTAATAACAATAATGACCCCTTCCATGTGCTGGCGCCAAGACATGAAGTTAATTAAATAATCATAAATGAACTTATTCTTATACTATAAAGTCCGAACTTTATTATTAATTTAAATGTAAACACTTATTTAATAACCATTAAACAAATGGATAGTCGAACATCAAAACCAAGGTGATCAATTAAAGGCAGATGCACACTGTCGTAGCCAACACATGAACGCCCTACTAGAAATAGTAACTAGCCATGAATAAGCTTACTATAAATAGCAAGTCCTTCAAAATAAGTCAAATGATTAATAAAATGGCAAGGTCTCCCCATCAAGGAGCACAAAAGAGCGTAATCACCAACTTTGAAGTCCACTAACTAACCAGAGACCATCAAATCAACACACCAGCCCACGAGGGTCGCAATGATGGGATGACAACATCTAACTTCGCCTCCTGCTAAAAAGGAAACATTATAGTCCGTCCTTCCCAAGATTGCTTGTCCCCAAGCAATTGCAATGTTGGTAGCTCACCAGCCTCCTCTTGTAGAGGAGTCACATCTCCACTAGGATCCCTCGGATAAATACGAGTAATGTCCCTGTCATCATAGACTAACTCCTGTAAAGACAACATCATTCGTATAACCAACAGAGTCTGTGGAACTGAACTTAATGCTAGAATTGATGATACTGAAGCAGGAACATCACATGGAAACACCTCTATAGGAAGACTAGCTTTGCCCCTTACGACACTCTTCGTTATCCGTACACCGTACAGGATTGTGCTTCTTTGCCCTTGTACGGAAACTGCTTCCTTCGCCTGTGAAATGACCGTACGGTTGTGACTTGGCCTTGTGCTTTCCTTTGTCGCCAATTGTTTTAGTTTACCGTACGGTTGCGACTTGGCCTTGTGCTTTCCTTTGCTGCCAATTGTTTTAGTTTACTGTACGGCTATACGGACCTCTGCCTCTATTTCCCCTTGTCCGTACGGAAATGATAATTCACCGGGAACGCCATGTAGCCTGCTTCTCCAAGACCCCTGCAATTTGTCGTACGGTCATACGGTGATCCCTGTTCTTTCCTTGCGGTCGTACGGTATTACCTTTCTGTCGCTGTTGTATTCTTTGTACAATCGTACAGTTGTATGAACCTCCAATGTCCTCATCCACACAGGGCAAAAACTAATGTGAACTGTCGTACGGTCATTATGGCTATAACTTGGTTTACCACCCGTGGCTCAAATCCGTACGGGTCCGTACGGCAACCACTATGCGAGGGCTATTTTATCACTTTCTGCATGGTCGTACGGCCTTTTAAAAAAATTCTTGATTTTTTTTTCACTTTTTCCATCCCATTCGTACGGATCCGTACATCATGTCGTATGGTACCGTACGAACACCTTTTTATATATAGATTTTAAATTTTTTCTTCATCGTGCGTATGATTGTACGGATCCGTACGGCATCAAGTCGTACAGTACCGTACGAACACTTTTTTTCTTTTTTCTTTTTTCTTTTTTTTTTAAGAATATTAAAACGACTTACTGGCTGGCTGGCCCCCCGGTGGGTCGTCGCTCTGTTGCCTCTCGTTATATGGCTTCAATTTGGACCCATTTATTGTATCGGGGACTTCCTTGCCATCGAGCATCCATAATTTGATTGCCCCGTTGTCACCAACTTGCCTGCTCGATACGGCCTCAGCCACTTAACCTTAAACTTGTCGGGCTTAATCTCATTCTTACTATTATATTTTAATACCAGTTGTCCCGGGGTGAACCAAATGCGCTTGAGGTGTTTGTCATGCCAAGGCTTCCGTCATAGTTACGCCACCTCTGTTGCCCACTGTGCCATCATGCGATGCTCATCTAGCTTGTTGAGGTTGTACAATCTTTCTCGGAGGCTTTCCATATCCCCAAGCCTATTCTCCACCGCTATTCTCAAGCTGGGCACCATGAACTCGATGGGTATAACTGCCTCCTGCCCATACATCAACTAGAAGGGCGTTTGTCCTATGGTGACCTTATATGTTGTTCGATATGCCCATAGCACTGAGGGTGGATTTTCTTCCCAATCCTCCTGCTCCACCCCACATGACTTATAAATCATCGAGACTAGTATCTTATTGGTGGCCTCAGCCTGCACGTTGGCCCGAGGGTAATACGGACTAGATAGGGAGCGAAAAATTTTGAATTTTGTTGTCAACAGCTGGATGACATGATTGATGAAGTGTCCTCCTTTGTCGCTAGTTAACTAAATGGGGATTTTGTACCGTGTTATGATCTGCTCGTAAATGAACTTGGTCGTACTCAAGGCTAAGTTGTCCAGCAAGGCCTATGCTTCCGCCCACTTTGTCATGTATTCCGTGGCTACCACGATAGATCGGCATCTCCGAGCCTTACTCACCTTCATGGGTCCGATGAAATCCAAACCCCATCGTTCAAAGAGTTCTTGTGCCTGGGAGGGTTGCCAAGGCATGAAGTCCCGCTTCAACGGCTTTTCTGCCCTTTGGCAGGTGTCGCATCCCACCACCCACTATCGGGCATCATGTAGCGTGGGCCACCACAACCAAGCCAACAACAACTTCCGTGTTGTTGTGTCGGGTCCCATGTGCCCACCCGCTGGGCCTTCGTGTGCCTGTAATGTCCCCTTTTGGGCACATTATCTTGTGCCTTATAGTTAGCCTTTTTATCATGGTCCAGTGGGCTAACCGAGGTTTGGCAGAGGATCAGAGGGGTGTTTGGCCTAGGTGTTTTCAGTTTCAGGCCAATCGGATCAGTTTCCACAAGATTTCCAGGGTGCTTACTATTTATAGTAAGTAGGAAGAACTCAGTGTTCCTGGCATTTCAGCAGTGGACTCGGAGCGTCTCACCGAGAGCTTTCCGGCAAGTTATCACACGTCTCCATCCGAGTTCGTTTGGTCCTCCGTTTTAATGCCAGAAGATTCCTCACTTTATTTTATTTTGTCACTTTATAACCAATGGTTATATTTATTTAAAAAGTGACTTTAAGTGAGAATATGAAAAGACAGAAAGGGGAAACCGAAGAGTCACATCCATTGCTTTAAAAGAAGGATTGAAGGCTCATTTGGATATGCTTAGTTTTGATATGATATTTATCTCTTGGAGATATCAAGAAGCTCCAGCTTTTGAATTCAGCCTTCAAGACGAAAACCCTTTTGGCTCAGAGGAGGATTGGACGTAGCCCTAGTTCATCTCCGATGCGGATTCACTGCAGAGTTCGCCATTGCATTCACAGGTTCTTTATCATTCAGTCTTACTGTTATTTCTGTATTGCAGATTGGTATGTTTGTAATTCATGGTTATTGTATTGTTGTTGCATAATACGATACCATTTCTCTGAGAAGTTATTGGAATATATTTGCTGGTTACTAGAGTATATTCGATGGTTATTATTGTTGGATCGAATGTTTATTTGCATGTATCTATTTCTTTAAATCTGCACACGATTTATTTGAGAAAATCCGAGATATGGCTAGTTAGGGTCATTAAAGTGCCTCTCTTAGCACGCTTTGAATCTCTTCCTCCAGAACACACCTTCGAAGTACTTGGTCGGGTCCCATTATATATAGCAGTCCATTTATTAGTTGAAATGTTCTACTTCTTAACACCAGTTTCCTTCGTTCCCAGGGCAGCATATCCCTCGAGAACTGTGACGTCGAGTGGTACTCGTCAATGCTCGTGTACCATGCTGGCAGGATGGCAATGCGGAACAGAAGTGCGTCATGGAAGTCGTCATTAACTCCCTCCGGCGGTTCTCCGAATTTGAGTCGAGAGAGGTGGTCCGCGATCACATGGCTTTTTCCCAATCGTACGATGATTGTGAACGTGAATTCTTGTAAACAACAGCCATCTGCTTATTTTTCCTTGAATGATAGGCTTATTGACGAGGTACATTAATGCTTGGTGGTCCACATAAAATGTGAATGGTGTTGCTAGGAGGTAGTGTCTAAACTTTTGTACGACATATACCATTCCGAGAGCCTCCTGCTCCGTGGTGCTGTAGTTTTTCTCGGCCTTCGACAACAATCTGCTGGCAAAATAGATCGGGTGATCAAGACCATGGTCGCCAACCTGGGCAAGGGTTGCACCAATTGCAAAGTTGCAAGCATCAACGTGTACGTGAAACTCCTTATCCCACTTGGGATACACCAGAATCGGTGCCCCGGCCAACCTAGTTTTCAACTCCCCAAATGCAGTGTCTTGTTCCGTACCCTATACATATGGTTCCCCCTTCCGTGTCAACTTGTCGAGGGGACAAGAGACTTGTGCGAAGTTCTTAATGAATCGCCTATAATAGCCGATGTGTCCTAAAAAGGACTTTACCCCTGTTACGTCCGTAGGGGCCTCCAACTCCACTATTACTCGGACTTTGTCGGGATCAGTCTTTAACCCAGTCTTACAAACAATATGGCCCAAGAGCTTCCCCTGTAGGACCATAAATCGACACTTTTTTGGATTGAGTGCCAACCTTGCTCGGTGGCACCTTTCCATGCATTCCCGCAAGGCTACCAGGTGTGTTTCCTCGCCGCTGAAGATAGACCAGTCGTCTAGGAAGGCTCAAAAATTCCCCACTGACATCTTGTCGAAGATGTGGAGGATGATTCTTTTAAATGTTTTCGATGCGTTGCATAAACTGAAGGGCATCTGGTTATATGCGTACACTTTGTCCTCCACCACGAACATTGTTTTTAGTTTATCTTCTTCGGCGATGGAGATCTGGTTATACCCAAAAAATCCATCCATGAATGAGTACATCTCATGCTCAGCCACTTCTTCGAGGATCGTGTCTATGAACGAGATGGGTAAGGGGTCCTATATGGTGACAGCATTGAGGCATCAAAAATCGACCCTGATCCTGATTTGGGTGGTATCCTTCTTTAGTGATATCACTATCGGGGATACCCACTCACTTGTCTGCACTCTGAAGATGATACCCGCCTCAAGCATCTTATGAATTTCCTCATCCACCCTGGCTGCATAGTTTTTGTTCATCCTGTATGGTCTTTTCCGTACGGGTACAACTCCTGGTACCAAGGGAATGTGGTGTACACACAACTCTAGTGAAACCCCCTTGAGGTCCTTGTAGGTCCAGGCGAATACGTCCTTGTATTCCATGAAGATTTTGAATTATGTCATCTTTAGCACTGGATCCCAGTCATCCCCTACTAGTATATTGTGTGGGTTTTCTTCATCCCCGAGGTTAGTGGTCAGCAGGGATGGTTGGTGGGCTGGGCTATCGTTGACGTGGGCTTCTCCTTCCTTGTATTCCCCATATTCTGGTGGGAACACTTCTTTCTCTTCCTCCACTCCTAGCGTGTATGTATAAAAGAGATCGTAGTCTTCCATTTGCCAATGGAAGAGTCCGTTCATCGAGCTTGTCTCGTCGTCAAAGCATTCTCCCAGCTCTAGGACGCCCTGGTCATTTGGCTCCATTCCACCCTCATCCCGTCGGTCATGTTCCCCGTCGGATTCTGATTCGAAAGAGGATGCAATCTCCTCGCTCACCATTTGGGTACAGAGGTCAATGGCAAATTTTCGCCCGCCGCTTTCCATGGAGAGTGTTCATCTTCCAGTTATGATTGACCTTCGTCGTGACTAACTATCCCCTTCCTAAGATGGCATCATACCCTCTTTTCTTCAGCAGGATCACCACAAAGTCCAAAACGAATGGCTGCGCTCCTATTGTCACTTGTTGGGCCATTAGTGTCCCCAGAGGTTTGATCCTGTGCTAGTCTGCACCCAATAGATTGAAGGTAGGGGGCCACAGAGTAGGCTTCCCGAGTTCCTTCCATGTCTCCTCTGAGAGGACATTTACTCCGGACCCGCCATCCATGATGGTGTCTATTACGATCGCTCCAAGGATACCCATTTCTACGACTGCAGGATGCCGTCTATTATTTACAGCCAGTAACATAGGATCCGTTGCTGACCCTCCAGGGATATTTGGGTGTGTGGTGTCTGCTTGTGCAGTGGTGTCAGGTCGTAGGGAGAAAGTATTCAATATGGCTGCCCTCAACTGAGGCAGGGTCTGAAGGAGGTCTCAGAGTTTGATTGGTACCTCCGAGAAAAATTTGTCCAAGTACATTATTTTCCACTTTTGTCTACCTGGAGGTGCTAGCCTGTTCATGTGGGCCCTTCATTGCTTTTCTAATCTCTTCACGAGCCTCTCGTACTCGTTTCTCCATATAAGGATCAAGGTACCGGGCCTCTTTTGTTTGGCTCCGAGTGATAGTCAGGACCCTTTTTTCCTCAATGTTCAGGTAGTTCATGCCAGGCTTCGGATAGTTAGCATCTTCATGATCACCAAGGCCGCACCATCGGAACTTCGGGGGTGTGTTGCCTTTTTCGCAATCACAAGCAAAATGACCCCACTAGCTACATGCCTGACACTGGATCATCGGCCTTCCCTTCGGATCATATTGTATCCGGCTCCTATTGCTATTGTCATTATTTCCCCTCCCTCCGCGTTGGTTGTTTCGGAATCCGCCGGATGATGCATTCTTATTTGTTTGTTGTGCTGCGTTCGCTGCCCCAGAGGTAGATGATTGTTCCTGTGTAAAAAGTACTTGTGGGCCCCTCGTCTTCATGTTGTATGGGCATTCCTTGATAGAATGGCCCATGACTTGGCAAATATCGCAGAATGATTTTCTCGGGCACGAGTCCTTCGTGTGCCCGTTCTCCTTACACTTCGTACACCACAGTTCACCTTCATCGCTTCGTCCTACGTTCCCCTTCATTGATTTAAACTCCATCATTCGCTCCATGTCTTTTTGCAGAGCCTAGACTTTCTTGTTGGATTCGTTATTGTTGTTGCTTTCTCCGGATTCGTCACTTTCGGATGAGGACTTGCTTCTCTTTTTCTTTGAAGTTTTGTCCTCACTCTCGAGGTTCATGGCCCGGTCGTAAGCTTTAGCATACGACGTGGGTGGTACTATTTTCATCTTCTTTTTGAGGGCATTCTTCAACCCCTCCACGAACCATCTCTTTTTCAGTTCATCGGCTGGCTGAGCCTCCATCTTTTCAAGCAGCTCTTTAAGCCTTCGATTGTACGCTCGTACGGTTTCCTTCTTGCCTTGTTTGGCACTATAGATTTCAGCAACTATCTCGTTGTCGTCCCGGAGCAACCGGAACTCCGCGTGAAATTCCTTCCTGAGGTTGTCCCGCGTGTTTATTGTTGCTTTATCCATGTCGGAGTACCAATCAATGGCAACTCCTCTTAGGGTTGCTAGAAACTGCTAGACTCATTCATCTTTATCATTGACTCCGTTCGCCGCCCAAATGGTTTCGCAGGTGCGGCAGTGTCATACAGGAGCTTCCTTCCCGTCGTCGTTAAACTTCGGTATTTTTTGTTTCTGAGACGACATTGTTGGCCTCTTTGCCACTGGTACTTGTTGTTGACCCCCTCCAAGTAGGTTAGAGCCAAGAGAATGTACTTGAGCACCGTGCCCCTGTGCCCCTCCGACACTCACGGCAGCCCCGATTTCTTCTTTCTCCTTAACTTCTTCTTCACTCTGTTGGGTCGTCCTAGCCTCTGTACGTGGTGTAAGAGACAAATCTCTCAACCAATGTTGGGTCTCCTCAAGTAAGTCTAACCGTTGTCGTGCTTCCTCGATCAGATCTTCGCTACTCCTTCCCGTACGGTGTCCGTCACTCTCTGCCTGGTTGCCTCGCCCTTCGTCCAGTTGGTCCTCCGCCAACCGCCTCAGCCTCCGTCTCCTTTCCGCCTACTGTTCTAGGATCAAGGCCCGTTGGGCGGCTTCACACTCTACGTGTTTTTTTTTTTTTTAATCTTTGTTTAAAAGATTGGGCATCAATTCGTGCAATAAACCATGTATTAAAATGAAACACTTTGTATTAATTCATACTCTGTATACAAAATATGTCAGTCGTCTGACATTATTACAAAAGTGTCTTCTTTATTCTTTATTTCAGGGTTGAGTGATTGCTTCCCTTTCGTTGGGTCCCATCACGTTCCTCCTTCACGACGATTGTTCTCTTCGTAACGACGGAGAATGTTGCCGTCGTTGCTCCCTTTCAATTTCTTCCCTTTGGTTCCTCTGTGCCAGTAACCGAGGAAGGTGCTCCAACAACCGATTGACCGCCTGACTTACTTCTAGAGTGTCCCACACTGCACCCTCGGGAACTTCTGCCTCCGCAGCCTCTCTCCTTACGTATGTCTCAATGGTCGCCCGTAACAGGATCACGAAGTCCGAGGTCAAAGTGTTTTCGCCCTCATACAGTTCACACAGTCCATCCTCATTCGTGTTGGTGTCGACGTTGAGGGGTTGGCCCATTCTCACGCCATTAGTCACTTCCCAGATTCGACTAGCAATGGCGCCAAATGTTTGCCTCCTAGGGTAAACTAGTTAATTACAGAAGTGAATGCACCGAACATTATAGGAATAAAGGTAAAAGAACAATTCTTCTATTCATTCATCCGCAACGATTACAATATTATATCTTTCGTTCATAACATGATATCTTACCCAAAGGTAGTACATAGAATATAAAGGAACGAAGGGGCGCCACAGTTGGCAACCGTGCTCCAACTACCTAGCCTTCGGTCACATACTAATTCCCAATGACAACATTACATTATTCCCGACAACAATAAGCTATCATACCAATCATCAAGCTTATGCACTGACAAACTGTGCATCCGGTTGAAAACTTGTACATGAGGATCAAAAGTAAAGTTGTACGCACTCACCATGTACGCCTCTGAAAACTCCTCTGTAAGGCCTGTATGGAGTCTAGGTACACTAATGTGATCCCCAACATCGTCATCACTCATCACAAGAGGGGGATCAACATCAAACTCAAATAACGGATTGTCATAAGACAATGCAGTGCCCACATCAAACAAGGGATTGTTCACAAAGTGAGCTGCACCCGTATGTTGATTAAAACTATGTAACCCTGAACCGCCGGAGACATGATGTGTGACTTGCCCCACCTAAATCATGTCTTGCCCCTCATATGCTTCCCCATCCTCATCTGTGAGTCCCTGTAGAAAAGGATCTTAGAATCCACCACCACCGGATGACAATGTTGAGTCAACACCCAATGTCGGATATAAAAAAACAAACACACTGCAGCCCACATCATCCTCATACCCAACATTAGAGGTATCCACCATGCTAGTATCAACATCGTTTATCTGAGACCCCTCTTCTATGTCTGGTTGCATACATGACTCTATGTCATCACGAGAATCATCTATACTATGGCATAAATCTATGTTACTTGACTCATTTGTAACACTCCAATCCTAAATGTCATCACTGGGTAGCTCCATGCTCACATCCTCAGTACAAGAAAAGACTGCAGTCTCATGTACTGACTCCACACAGCGACAACTGTCATAAACATCTGAGCTGTCAAAGCTCAAATACTCCTCGCAATCCTCAAAAATAACACCATCATCCATGGTGTCAGAAACCCTAGTGGTATCTACAACATCCTCCACTCATACTATCCACGGCATCATCAACAGGCTCACATAAAGGACTGTTGTCCGGAAAATCAGACCTTGTATCGTTGATACTGATACCAACTGATGCAAGACTGCCATCAATGGCAGTACACATGTTACTAGCCTGATCCGTGTCACTAACTCTGGTAGGCTCATGATTTTGAAACTCAGTACCACTATCTGCCAACAAGTCAGGCACATCTACATGTCCCTGTAAAGAATCTCCACCCTCAAGTGTGCAAATAGGACTAGTGGTTGGTCCACTAAGTACAGGAACATCTCCACCAAAATCAGCAGCTGCTGAAAACTCATCATGGAGATCTCTGGATCTCTCACCTGTAAACAACTCACGTCTCTTCTCATATCTTCCCTATGAAGAGGACCTATTGAACAAAGAAACCAAGTAGTTTGTTGCTTTATCGACAGTTGCAGGATCTAAAAGTGGCGCATTTAATCTTTCCAGTGTTTGCCTTCATTTCTCCATATCCTTAACTAAGGCATTTGTTTGCTTTCTTAACTCAAATAAATTGTCTAACTGGTTTCCATGTTTTCCACATTTTCTGTATTTGTCCATGACTGCAATTAAAACAAGAGTGTTGATCACTCATGTCAAACAAGTAAGCCCAATAAATTCCACCCCCACAGGATGGCAGGAAACCGCTATGATACCACTGTAAAGAGCCTGCCTGGCTCTAACCCTCGATTTGACTGCAAGAAAATTTTTAAACTTTGGAATTCTGAATTCTTTTAATTTTTCCAGCAATACATATATAGTTTTCTTTTTTGTTTTTCTCCACATTAATGAAATTGAAATACAAAGCACAATTTAATTCTAAACGTCTATGGAAATACATATGTCGTTGAATTTCTGAATTCATTTTCAAATTCAAATTTGCAATTAACAAATACATATGCAACATTTTTATTTAACGAAGTCATCATGGTTTGAACCTGCGTAAGCTTCCCTAACTTCACCAACTTTTAGCCGCTTCTTATAAGTAAGGGATGGCGGCTGCTCCTTTCTACATCCACGGGCTTCTATGGCAACCACATGTCCAGCGAAACACAAACTCTCTCCCTTAAAACAACAAACAGAAAACTCTCTGCCTTAAAACGTCCAGCACTAAGCTCTCTGCATTAAAAACGCCCAACACTAAGCTCTTTCACCCAATGTCGAAATGTCTTCAACCAAACACACACAATTTGTTGGAATCTTTCACCAGTTCAAAGTGATTGAAACACTTAATTGAATTCCTAATTCAATCAGCAAGTTTTTCCCAAACCCTTGTCTCCATAATTCAAACCCAAACAAGAATGAATGAATAGCATAATCAATAATGCATTTGATTTCTTCTCCATGTCTTTTATAATCTCTCCATAAGAAATCAAACCCTAGCTTCTTAATCACACATTTCACTTACATAAAGACTATGCTTTATGTGCACATTTGAAATATAATAAACTATTATATTTCTTTCCACTTTAATGATGAATAGGGACCATTTCATTAAAATAACAATATTTTGACACATAAGGTCCCTGTTTTATGAGCTTGGGATTTTAAACTTCTCAACCCGGTTCCAACGAGCTATAACACTAAGATGCCCAAAATACAATCCCACTAAAAATAACAACCTTAGCCGATTTAATTCAATAATAATCATAATTTACCCGTCTTGAGAAAAAAATTGAGGAAGCATCATTATCAAAATTTGACAGCACAAGAGTGATCCTGATGATGAAATATGATAAATGAACTTGACGGGATGACTTGCTAAAAATAGACGCTCCCTCCAAGTCTTGGAGACCAAACCAGGAGCCGGAAATAAAATCCGAGAGCATTATATAACTCCTCTAAATCATTTGAGCTCCGTGGAACCAATTGTTGACTTACTATAAATAGTAAGTCCCTCAAAACAGGGCCACAACCTACAACAGGGTCCTCTAATCACTAGTATTAGCCTACAAGGACCCAATGATAGGCTAAATCCACTAACTCCAATGCTCGCTCAAAATGGTGACATTAGTATCCTCCCTTTCTGGAATTCTTGTCCCCAAGCAATCTCAGAAAACAAAACACAGAAGTCCACCCGGATCCCAAGGATAGAATGGTGTAATGTCCCTGCGATCACCTGCAAACTCCTGTGATGAAATCACCATCCACTGAGCTAATCAAAACACACTGTCATCATGCCAACCATAGTTGTCTACACAATCTGCAGTGCCAAACTTGTCACTACCTGGATCCCAATAGAGATGAAACTCACAACCATCCATAACAAGAAAAAATGGATATCCAAAACCATCTAACAAACCAAAGCTCCCTGCACACCCTGTTGATCTGCCCTGTGCACTCTCGTAATCCATATATCCAACCACTATAAAACCATCCTAAATGTATTGCCCCTGCAAGTCACCTCCTGCTAGCTTGCAGTAACCAACCCCTTCAACTACTGATGGAGTAAACCCATCCCAAAAAGAATGGTATAATCATGGAGCCAACCCACACCGACGCGCAAACAAGTCCACAACCGGTGGGTCAAAAAAGAAGTGATGAGCGCTCCTCACTATGTAATCATGGTGAAAAGTTCCAATCCCTGTCAGAGGCTCGTAAAAAACCAACTGAAAATCAAGAGATGGCTCCAATCTCTGACTCTGAAAAACTGGCTAAGCACGATCCTGGGTAACCCTCTCAGCAAAACCAACCACAAAATCTTGATGAGAGAGCATTGTAGTCAAGGTATCCACAATCTTCCCCACTAACATCTGAATACCGCGAGAACCCCGGATGAGTGTACCCTCAGAAGCTCCGAAAGGACGCTCCTACAAAACCGGACTCTTAAGCAAGTACTCCATGAACAACTCTGTGCAGTAGAAATTATAAGAAGCAGCATCAACCTACTCCTCTGCAATCCACAGTTGATCCCTCTGAAACGGTGGCACTACCAACTGCCTATCGCTATCAGCTCTATGAGGTGAAGGAATAGATTTGCTTCCGACAGGAGGAAACAAATCATCACGAGAGCTCATCTCCAAACCAGATGATACCATGTCCATGGCTTGTGAATCAAAGGGAGTAGTGTCAGCAATTGGCACACAAATCTCTAACGAATCCACTCCTGCTACCTTAGGACTCACAACAAGCTGCTCTGTATCATCTATCATCATGCTAACAACTGGAGGGCCTGGTACCTCAAGACTCTCTCTACAGTCCTCCACTGAAACACTCACCTCACCTGTGTCTACTGCATCTGTCTCAAGGATGAATGTAACTGAGTCCCCAACACATCCATCACTGCCAACTGTGGAAAATGTCTCACCACCAACCACTACTATATGTAACTGAACTGGATCTATGGCTAGCAAAGACTGAACTTGCTCCAACTCCACAGTCACCTCTGCTAAACATCCTTGCAACTCCTGGAGAGCCAATTGAGTGCCCTCTAAAGCCTCAAAATTTGTTGTGAGCTCTTGAGTAAGCTCACTCACCTCCTCCCTATCCATCAGTGCCTCATATGTCGTACTCCCACACTCAACTAGGTGATCTCGGTCGGCTACCAACTATAAATAGTTTTGTCTCAAAATCGTGACAGCCTCTCGCAAGGAAAGAATCTCTGTCAGGGAAAGGTAACCGCCACCATGCTCATCTGTCATAGGAGCACCCCAACCATAAACAACCAACAACTGACGAGCGGCATCAAAATGCTCGAGAGTAGAAGTAATGTCTCTCTCACCGACTCTCAACTGGCTAGTCACATGATGACTTTGCACAATGGGTCTCCTATGTACAATCTCAACTGCACTGTCCATACTATGGAAGGAGGCGGTATCCAACAAACTCCCCTCAAGATCACTATATCTCTATGTACTATCATCCGAGCACACATCAACAAACTGAGTACTGACATCGGACTCAACCTCAACTACCCCCGAAGAAGCTGTTGCTGAATCTGATTCATCACAATCCTCAACTACCTCATCCTCTGTAACCACATGACAATCTAGATCCTGGGACCCATCCTCACTCACTAACAACTCAGAGTCTTCCCCCAGGGTCTGATAAATCAAGCATGACTCGCTACAGGTAGAGTCATCCTCATGAGTCGCCGAGGAAGTAACCTCATAATCACTCTCCTCATGTGCGCTATCAACCTCGCAAATGTCCATCAACGAGATATCACTACTGGGTACCTCTACAAACACATCAACCGAAGGAGTGAAAGCCCTAGCTGAAACAAACTCTTGCCACTCATATGCTTCCCCATCCTCGTCCGTGAGTCCCTGTAGAAAAGGATCTTGGAACCCACCACCACCGGATGACAATGCTGAGTCAACACCCAATGTCGAATATAAAAAACCAAACACACTGTAGCCCCCATCATCCTCATACCCAACATCAGAGGTATCCACCATGCTAGTATCAACACCGTCTATCTGAGACCCCTCTGCTATCTATGGCTGCATACATGACTATGTCATCATGAGAATCATCTATACTGTGGCATGAATCTATGTTACCTGACTCATCTGTAACACTCCAATCCTAAATGTCATCACTGGGTAGCTCCATGCTCACATCCTCAGTACAGGAAAAGACTGCAGTCTCCTGTACTGACTCTACACTGCGACAACTGTCATAAACATTCGAGCTTTTAGATCTCAAATACTCCTCGTAATCCTCAAAAATAACACCATCATCCATGGTGTCAGAATCCCTAGTGGTATCTACAATATCCTCCACTCTCATACTATCCACAACATCATCAACAGGCTCACATAAAGGGCTGTTGTCCGGAAAATCAGACCTTGTATCACTGATACTGCTACCAACTGATGCAAGACTGCCATCAATGGCAGTAGACATGTCACCAACCTGATCCGTATCACTAACTCTGGTAGGTTCAGGATGCTGAAACTCAGTACCACTATCTGCCAACAAGTCAGGCACATCCACATGTCCCTATAAAGAATCTCCACCCTCAAGTGTGCAAATAGGACTAGTGGTTGGTCCACTAAGTACAGAAACATCTCCACCAAAATCAGCAGCTGCTGAAAACTCATCATGAAGATCTCTGGATGTCTCACCTGTAAACAACTCACGTCTCTCCTCATATCTTCCCTGTGAAGAGGACCTATTGAACAAAGAAACCAAATAGTTCGTTGCTTTATCGATAGTTGTAGGATATAAAAGTGGCGCATTTAATCTTTCTAGTGTTTGCCTTCGTTTCTCCATATCCTTAACTAAGGCATTTGTTTGTTTTCTTAACTCAAATAAACTGTCTAACTGGTTTCCATGTTTTCCATATTTCCTGTATCTGTCCATGACTGCAATTAAAACAAGAGTGTTGATAACTCAAGTCAAACAAGTAAGCCCAATAAATTTCACCCCCACAGAATGGCAGGAAACCGCTCTGATACCACTGTAAAGAGTCTGTCTGGCTCTAACCCTCGATTTGACTGCAAGAAAATTATTAAAGTCTGAATTCTGATTGCTTTTAATTTTTCCAGCAGTACATATATAGTTTTCCCTTTTGTTTTCTCCACATTAATCAAATTGAAATACAAAGCACAATTTAATTCTAAACGTCTATGGAAATACATATGTCGTTGAAATTCTGAATTCATTTTCAAATTCAAATTTGCAATTAACAAATACATATGCAACATTATTATTTAACAAAGGAAGTCATCATGGTTTGAACCTGTGTAAGCTTCCCTAACTTCACCAACTTTTGGCCGCATCTTATAAGGGATGGCGGCTGCTCCTTTCTACATCCACGGGCTGCTATGGCAACCACACGTCCAGCGAAACACCAACTCTCTCCCTTAAAATAGAAAACAACAAGCTCTCTGCCTTAAAACGTCCAGCACTAAGCTCTCTGCCTTAAAAACGTCTAGGACTAAGCTCTTTCACCCAATGCCGAAATGTCTTCAACCAAACACTCACAATTTGTTGAAATCTTTCACCAGTTCAAAGTGATTGAAACACTGAATTGAATTCCCAATTCAATCAGCAAGTTTTTCCCAAACCCTTGTCTCCATAATTCGAACCCAAACAAGAATGAAAGAATAGCATAATCAAAAATACATTCGATTTCTTCTCCATGTCTTTTATAATATCTCCACAAGAAATCGAACCCTAGCTTCTTAATCACACATTTCACTTACATAAAGACTATGCTTTATGTGCACATTTGAAATATAATAAACTATTATATTTCTTTCCATTTTAATGATGAAAAGAGACCCTTTCATTAAAATAACAATATTCTGACACATAAGGTCCCTGTTTTATGAGCTCGGGATTTAAAACTTCTCAACCCGGTTCCAACGAGCTATAACACTAAGATGCCCAAAATACAGTCCCACTAAAAGTAGCAACCTTAGCCAATTTAATTAAATAATAATCATAATTCACCCGTCTTGCGAAAACAACTGAGGAAGCATCGTTATCAAAATCTGACAGCACAGGAGTGATACTGATGATGAAATATGATGAATGAACCTGACAGGGTGACTTACTGAAAATAGACGCTCCCTCCAAGAATCTTGGAGCCCAAACCGAAAGCCGAAAATAAAATTTGAGAGCATTATATAACTCCTCTAAATCATTTGAGCTCCGTGGAACCAACTATTGACTTACTATAAATAGTAAATCCTTCAAAACGGGGCCACAACCCACAACAGGGTCCTCTAATCACGAGTATTAGCCTACAAGGACCCAATGATAGGCTAAATCCACTAACTCCAATGCTCGCTCAAAATGGGGACATTACATACTCATCATAAAGTTGTGGCAGATATTCACTTTAGTCATGTGCCCTTCCATTCAAAATAGAGCGGGAATTACAAAAGAACTAAGTGGAAAAGTTCCATATGATGGTATAATTAAGTTCTTCCTTTCTTTATGACATTTCGTGTATTTTAACACTCCTCTCATTGTATATCTACACTATTATATCTATCAGTCAAAAAATATTTTAATCATCAATGTTTAAGACCTCAAACTCAATGATTAATGTTATGACTGAATTTAACAATAAGCAGATCATACCTTCTTGCACAGATGAGGTCTTACATAAAAACGATATATTTTTGCTAGGCATTATAGTACTCATTTTCCATATAGATTATTTTCATAGTGAAATTACATAAATTTTAATTCCAAAAGTTATGACCTTGATATCCATAACAATATTTATACAAAGCTTTTAGTTCTTAGAGTCTTACTTCATTTATATCATCCAGGCTTCTTCCTTCATATTTTCCCAAGCCACGTGCATCCAAAAAGCTATATTCTGGGATAATATGACTGCAAGAATAACTTGGTAAGATGAGACACCAAGACAAGAAACAATCACCATTTTGACATGTCCAAAAGTATGCTTCTAAAAGAATAATAAGAAAAAATGTGATGGATAACAATACATTGTACAACAGACATTTTTTCTTTCAAGAATGAAGAATAACTACAAAATAATTCCTTCTATTAGATATTTTACTCAACCAACAATACTCTTATAAGTTGAATTATTATTATTCACAAATTGAAATAAGTTGACATTTCCTTCTAATTATTTAGGTTATATGTCTTGTCTCATACAAATTGTGATGACCCCATTTTTAGCAGGTATTGGCAGGGCTTGGTCAGCTCATCATCGCGACCATCGTGAATTGATGCTTGGTTTTGAGGGTCCCAGTTGGCAGACTTGCTATTTTTAGTAAGTCTGGACTTACTATTTTTAGTAAGTCAGTTTGGTCAATTTCTATTTCTGGCAGGGCAGTTTCGGCAGTGGTCAGTACTCTAGACGATATTCAGTTTGTGCAATTCTTTGGCTGGGGACTTACTATTTTTAGTAAGTCTATTTTTGGCAGTTGTCATTTTTGGTAGTGCAGTGGGTGGCTCTGGCAATTAGTCATCACCTGCAGCGGATGTTGGATTTATTGCACGAGCTCATATTTATTAATTAATTAATAATTAAAGTCATATTATTATAATACTTTATTGTAATAATGTTTTAGAAGTTGATAATTAAAAGAGCTGTGAACTGAAGTTCTTTTTGGGAAACTGTGGCCAAGGATGGATTATAAATATGAGCTCATTTCATTGGGATTGGCATTCGATTATTGATTAAACTTTTAACTTTGTGGCTCTGTGCCGGAATTTCTGAATTGTGCCCTTGCTGAAGTATAAGGGTTTCTGAGTTCTGCAAGTTGGCAAATGTGTTGAGGTAAACATTTGCTATGATCTCTCTACTGTGTTTCATTTGTATCTAAGAGAGGATTTCTGAAGCATTGGTTTATGCACACTAAGGGTGCAAATTTAATTAATTCTGGAATAGATGTTATTATCTTATGCTTTTTATTAAAAACTGGCACTTGGAGAATTTTGAAGGGTTTTGAAATTTCAGAACTTATCGAATTGGAAATTCGATTTAGTCTATCACACTTTGTATCGGATGTACATCTGGTGAATTGTGTTTGTTGTTACCTTGCTTGAGGAGACAGATTGTGCTTTGTTACACTAATCTAGGTGGCTGCGTATGTGCTTGGTTACGCTGTTCAAAGTGGCTGCGAATGGTGATTGCTTAATTGGTATCGCAGGTTGAGAAGGATTTAGCCGCGAGTGGAAGGAGTTATCCACAACACATGTTACAACATAGAAGCCTAGCATTCATGCGGGTTATAAAATAGGTTGCAGACTTCATCGTTTTCTGGTTGGGAGCTGCGTAACTCTTTTGTGTTGGCGTACATCCAAGGTTGGACATTGCAGATGTAAGGCTACAGCCGCGGCTAGCATGCAGAGACAATAACAGCGTTGGGAAGCCGCGTTTGCCAGTAAGGAGGCATTTCGATGTGGCACCTTAATTCGCAATTGGATCATTACACTTCCAAACGCATATACAGGCAGCTACAGGTTCTTTTCATTTAAGTATGTGATGAATAATTGATAAATGCATTTCCAGAATTTATCAAAAATAAATGTTCTTATGTGAAATTAATAAATCCGATTTTGAACATTTGGAAATAGTTGATTATGTTATTTCTTTCCTACAAACATTGTATGAAAACATTATTATTGAAGCAAATGACATGAATAAAAATAAACATTTACGAATTCATCGAAGATTGGCGATTTGGCAATAGCATTACAGTTTGGACCAAGTTGGGTTCATTACACAAAATTTGATGGAAAGTTTCATCTCTAAAACATTGTCACCGACTCACGAGCATGATTTGAATATATTTTTGCAAACTGCACCACTCAAATAACAAATCATAAAAATTGGGTTTTTATGATAAAAACGCCCAAAAATAGACTTGAATCATAATACAGCTGATTCGCCATTTATAAAGTCATAATATTATCGGCATGACCCTTAATGTTATTCAAACCCATTATTGCACTACTATCATGTCATATCGTCTTGTCATTGAAAGCATGTTTTGGACCCACAAGCCCATTTCTCTACTTCTCAGTGGATGAGGGGTGATTGTTGGAGAAGTATTTACTAGTGAGGATTGGTTTCATTTATTTGTCCCTAGTATTTTGTGAGGTTTGATCATTTCCTACATTTTAGGTTGTTAGTCGGATAGAAACCCTCATTGTCAATCTCCTAATGGGGGATTTACCCTAAGGGAACCTTTTCACTATTAGATATTTTTAGCTGCACAAGTCTCTTATAAGACCCTGTAAGAGCCCTATTGGTTCTCCTCTATTTCAAAGTCACTCCTGGTTATGTTTTTATGAAATTTTGTACTTTTTTATGTTTTCAGAGTTTATGCTTTTTTGGTTTTTTTCTTTAAATATGAAATTACAATGCTTCAAATTCAAAATTAACCATGCAAGCTATGCACAAGAAATCTTATTATTGCTATTCACCAAATTGAAATATGTACAATGATGAAAACATGCATAGAGAATTTATTAATTGCAAATTCAAGAACCTGGAACTGATTGTAGCTATTAGATATTATCCCAAGTTGGACGCAACTATTTTGAAAATGATTATTTTTGGATGCCAAGGTTAGAGTTGCAAGAAAGAAGCACAATAAGGTCAAAACGTGCCCCTTAGCCACTAACGTCACCTCTCCTTGCCTATTGTGGCCTCTTTCAAACCCTACGGCTGCCCTTCTATTTCAAACGCAGACCTATATGAGCTGCACTCTGCTTCTTAATTGGTCTCACTATCCTTTGCAATAATCCAAAATGAAAACTATAACATTTAATCACCAAACTCTTCAACCATTAATCCAATCATGGCCTCAGGATGAGACCATCGCCTATGCACAATTCACTAGAAATTTAACCAATTCAAAGTGCTGAAAGAACTTAGAAGAATTACCAATTCTCCAGGCTTGAATTCTGCAAACCCTTGTTCAAAGTCTCTTCACACAATCAACAAAATGCACAAATCTGGAATGGATCGATTTTCTCTTCAATCATCTTTTATATTTCCCAAGAAGAAATCGACCAAGGCTTCTTGAATACACTTCTCATGACTTAAAACATACTTAGCTTTTGTTCTATTTTCTTTTGTTGAATTTTAAATATCCCTCCATAACTAAAGGTGCCAAAGTCCAACTTAATTAAATAGGCATTTAATGCACTAGGTCACTATATAACAATAAGATTTTAACTTCATTATTAATTAAGTGTAACTTAATAATTATTGACCAAATAATTAGCTTATTAATTCCTCGGAATGATCAACTCAAAATCCAGATTCTCACTATGTGAGCCAGACGCCTAAGTGCCCTGCCAAAAATAGTAAGTCCCTCAAATTGAGCCAAACGGAGAAAAGAAGAGGCAAGATCCTAATCCAAATAATGCTAAAGAAAAGTAATGTCACCTCTGCCAAGGGTAACAGATCAAATAGAGACCCTCAAACCATAACATTAGCTCACGAGGGTCGCAATGATGGGCTAACAACTTAACCACTGACATTGGCTAAAAAGGGGACATTACAGTCCTCCCTCCCCAAGATTGCTTGTCCTCAAGCAATCACAAAGCTTGATGCTGCAAAATATCCTCCGACTCCCATGTAGCATCTGTTATGGTAAATTGATGTTGTTGTAGTTGTATTAAACAGAGGAGATATAGATTTACAAAGGCGATGTTTCTAAAAGAAACAATCGTGAACTAAAGATGAAAATAGAAACTACATAATAAACTAAAGATTAACAAAGATGACTATTAAAGAAACATTATAATATTCTAATACCCTCCCTTAATGGTCATCATCTAACTGTTATCTTTTGGTCACAAATTCTTCTGAACACTCTGCTACTGCTGAGACCCTCTCTGGATCTGCAAAATGCTAATGACCAAGAAGCCATCCAAAAAAACAAAGAAGGGTGCCCCCTTCTTCAGAATGCTCTGCAACAAGAGACAAGAGCCTACTAGTGACTGCCACTGAGATGAGTCTGCCACTAACCCTCCCAAAATCAGCGAAACATCTAACCAGAAATCATCACAAAATTCCAACCTAATGTTGGATAACAGAGCTCTCCTTCCCTGTACCCAGAGACATATTGAGAACAACTGCCACGATTTTGAAGAAAAATCAGCAAACCCTCCAATTTTTTGCAGAAGAGCACGACACCCCAAAACAAACTGCAAAAAGTCACAATTTTTTTAGGAGAAAAACTAGACACAATTTTTGAGGTGAAAAATTGATCAAAACCAGACAACAGAATCCGAGACACGGATCAAAGAAACATAGCTTCGTTTTTGAGGAAAAAACGGTAAAACCCAACAAACATTTTTTGAGGAAAAATTTATTAAAACCCATTAGAAATTTTTCAAGGGAAAAAATTATGAAAACCCAATAAAACATTTTTTAAGGAAAAAATTATTAAAACCCAACAGATAATTTTTGAGGAAGAAATTATAAACCCACCATATAATTTTTGAGGAAAAATTTATAAACCTAACAGAGAAACCTTCATGCGGAAAAACATGACACTTCGCATGGTAAAACAGCACATGCAAGAACATGCAACTCACAAAAAGCAAATGCAACAAACATGCAAGTACATGCAACCCTCAAAAATCTGAGACTTTTGCTCAAACCAAGAAATCGCACAATCAAAACCCTCGACCAAGCTCGCAATTTTCAGCAAAAATCTTCGAAGACGAACTACAAAATTTTCATAAAATACCTCCAACGATTTTTATTTTTGGAAAACAATTCTAGATCAGAGGAGGCTCGAATTTTTCTTAAAATTCGCCAAATTTTATGAAATCTCATCGACTTACTCTAATACCATGTTATGGTAAATTGATGTTGTAGTTGTATTAAACAAAGGAGATGAAAGCTCCTTATATAGATTTACAAAGACGATGTTTCTAAAAGAAACAATCGTGAACTAAAGACGAAAATAGAAACTACCTAATAAACTAAAGATTAACTAAGATGACCATTAAAGAAACATTATAATATTCTAACAGTTGTTGGCTAAAAATTTTGCAAGTAACTAAAACTACAACTTAGCAAAATTGTAACTTTAGACAACAGCGTGTGAAATTTCTTTCTCCTCTCAGCAATAGGGGAGGCTCCTTTCTTACCGTAGGTGGCTTCAACGGAAACTAAATTGAAATACAAACAATTCCTATTGCTACAGTAATACCGGTGGCTTAAGGGTTCACGTAAGAACAACCCTTAAGACAACAGTTTACTTATAATAATTTGAAACAAATACAGGAACACAAAATCTCTTGTACTTACTTCTGAAGATGATCCTGAAAACTAGAATAATCAAGAAAGCACAAAGTCTTTCACTGAATACCCTCTATCTTAATAAAAACACTTATCACTGAAGCCCAAAGTCTTCAGCTTAAAGTTATTGCAGCCACTTCTATCTATATTAATCCTTATTTTTTAAGCACAGAGTCTTCAAGAACGTGAATTAAAGTGCTCAAATGATCCCCACAAGATAACTATGATGACCCCCCTTTTTAGCAGGTACTGGCAGTGGCTTGGTCAACTCATCATCATGACCCTCGTGAGCTGATGCCTGGGTTTGAGGGTTCCTGTTGGCGGACTTGCTATTTTTAGTAAGTCTGAACTTACTATTTTTAGTAAGTCAGTTTGATCAGTTTCCCTTTTTGGCAGGGCAGTATCGGTAGTGGTCAGTTTTCCAGACAATGTTCAGTCTATACAATTCCTTGATTGGGGACTTACTATTTATAGTAAGTCCATTTTTGGCAGTTGCTAATTTTGGCAATGCACTGGATGGCTCCGTCAGTCTGGCAAGATCAGCAATGGATGCAGGTTTTATCACTGGATTGCATATTGGTTAATTAATTAATGTTAATTAATAACGAGATGTTATTAATTAATAATAAAGTTATATTATTATAATAATACTTTATTATTATAATAAATTGGGAAGTTGTTATTCCGGAGACTGGTTAACTGATATATCTTTTTGGAAACTATGGCGTCCGAGGAGTTATAAATGTAGTCTTTCTTAGTGCTGATCATCGAATATTGATTATTGAAATTGTTCTTGGGAATTGTTCCTAATTGTCTGAGCCCTAGCTGAAGGGTCAAATTAGTTTCTCGAAGACTGATTCTTCTTGATCTAATCGCCAATCAATTGTTGTTGTAAGATCGATTGTTTTCCTTCGTGCTGTTGTATACGAAGTGGTTCTAAATTCTGGAAAATTCGAACCATTTGAACTGAGACCTGCTCAGAGGTCGATATCATCATCACAAGGAACTAGGAGGTATTAATTTGCAGAGGTTGAAGAAGTCTTTTGATACACAACAGAACTCATAGTCTGTAGGTGGCGTTTAGGATTCTATCCTATCGCGGCATTACATACTAGCTGCGGATAGCAGTAAAACCCACAGGGCTAGACGCGTGAGGGGATTTGGGTGATCAGCGGCCAGCGCAATCACTATAGCTATTTAGGAGCTACGTGGGGAGGCCGTTTGGCATTACAGCACCACATTTGAAACGCGGGCCTGCATATTGGGAGCAGGGGTTATTGCTGAGGGTCTCGCACTACACACAGCCAGCGTGAATATACACCAGGCATCGCCAAGGGAGTACTTGGCTCGATTTCATTAGGAGTAAATTAATGGTATTTATCATCTCCCAATAATATTGTATGTGGTCTTCCAGCCATCTGCAGAAATAGTTGTCAATAAAAGAAAAAACGTTATTCAGTCCAATACACTTATATTCCTATAAAAAGAAAATGCATGTTATTTTGCAAAGTAGATAAGAATATAGGTGTTAGATAATTCATAGCGTGGAAACACTTATGCTAAGAGAGTAAAATTAGTACTAAAGTTGATTATCATACCATTTGGCAAGATTTACATTGTGATTACGAAAACAATCTATTTAAATTAGCTCGAGCCAGGTTAGGCTCATTACAGTGGTATCAAAGCGGTTTCCTGCCAGCCTGTGGGGGAGAAAAATATTTATTAATGCAGATCTGCTGTTATATTTAAGAGTGACCAACACTCACATATTTTGAGCTATGGATAGATACAGGCGGCTTAGCTCCGGGAGCCGGCACGGCAGTGCGAGAGATAATAATAAAATAAATACATTAATGGAGAGTATGGAGAGAGTTAGGCTTTATCAGCGGAGGATGGCGGAAAGACTATCAGACCCAGAGACAGTAGATAGGGCAGCAAGATATATGGTTTTCGCTTTCAGTAGACCAGCATCGAGATCGCAGGGTAAGAGGCTTGAGTTCTCCCCGACAGGTGTCCGAGATGTAGATCCACCAGTATATAATATGACACCTACTCATGGATCTGATGATAGACACTCCACACATAGACAGGTGGACGTGTCAGCACTAGTGGTAGACGGCAGTGCTGAGCTTCAGCAGGTTGAGGCTTTCCGAGTACTTGCTGCAGTTGGTGCAAATACAGTTGATACAGTAGTTGCCCCTGATGGTCCTGATTCTCTCGAGGAGGGACTTGTTATCGGAGATTTATATGTCAGCTATCGTAGTGTAGCTCCACCCCTCTCAGGTGGGACAGGCGAGAGCATGGAGCTACCTTGTTGTGGTGTTGATGATCCAGTGATACAGCAGGAGACGTTGACTGCAGTAGATGTCAGTACCACACTAGATTGTATTATCGAGTCAGACAGTGACTCCAGTTCTGATTGCCAGGAGAATAGTTCTATATTTGAGGTTGAGGGGGTTGTTGTCCGTGGGAGTGTTGTAGTATTCGAGGATATGACGGTGGACTCTAGATTGCCAGAGGAGGAGAATATCACTTTTGAGGACTGCCTTGAGGAGATGGAGTCAGATCTGGATAGCGGCAGTCCCGAGACAGGGTTAGTACAGGAGATGCCATTATTCTCCTGCAGTGATGATTTGAGCATGGAGTCTGCATGTGATGGTACTAGTGTTGAGTTCGAGACAGTAGACACGGACTCATGCCAGCATGACCCAGATTCATTGGTTAGTACAGAGTCAGATGAGATTCCGTCAGGAACACCTGAAGAAATAGAGCCTTTCCTAGCATCTTGGGTTGCTTCTGATACTTCCTATGCGACTCCTGAGGATGACCCCACTAGTAGTGAGTCATGTCTGTATCAAACCGTGGGAGAAGACTCTGAGTTGTTGGAGAGTGCGGATCGGTCCCAGGAGCTGGAATACTCAGAGGATACAGAGGACGGGACAACTGATAGTGTTGAGGAGATAGACTCTATAGAAGCTTCCTCATGTATAGAGGAGTCTGACAGAGATGTGTCAGATGGTAGTACTCCGTTTGAGGATGTGACTTCAGTTGTCAATTCACAGAGCTCAATTGGCAGTACACTAGGGAATAGTGTTTCGGAGAGGAGTACGTTGGGTACCACTTCTGTTTGCAGTATGGACAGCGTGTCAAAGGTGTTGCATAGGAGACCGACTATTCAAAGTCATCATGTGACTAGTTAGTTGAGAGTCCGTGAGCATGATATTGTTACTGCATTTAAGCATTTTGATGCTGCACGGCAGCTGCTAGCTGTTCACGAATGGGGTTCTCCTATGGATGAGGAGCATGGTAGTTGTTACTTGTCGCTTACAAAGATTCACTCCTTACGGGAGGCTGTCAGGATTTTGAGACAAGATTATTTCCAGTTGGTAGCTAACTGAGATCACCTAGTAGAGTGGGGAGGTACAGCATATGAGGCACTCTTGGATAGAGAGGATGAGATGAGTGAGCTTACTCAGGAGCTCACAACGAATTCCGAGGTTTTAGAGAGCACTCAGTTGGCTTTACAGGAGTCACAGTCCCGATTGGAGGAAGTGACCATAGAGTTGGACCATGTTCGGTCCACACCAACCCCAGACCCAGTTCAGTTGCACATTGAGGTGGT